>JAOSBN010114247.1:0-10567 GCA_027563595.1 Erythroxylum suave
CGAACCGTTGTTTGCTTCTGATTCGATTTATTCGATTTGAATTTCCCATGTTTAGGTTGGGAATCCGCCTTCGATTCATCTTCGTTTCGCAATTTTCATTTCGTGTTCCGTTCTTTTGGGTTGGGATCCGGTTTTCCAGATCGGGTCCCAACATTAAGATTCTCATAATCAGGTATGTTCAGTGATCTTATTCTTTAATAAGCACTCACATATTTGTTTAAGTATCTTCATACTTATAATTTATAAGATCAATTACTTTCTTTATAAGAAAGAAACATAACGTGTGTTAGTTTTACTATTCCATCAATATCATGTCTTGATGAAACTACAACTAGGAACAATTTGGGAATAATACATAAATGCAAATCAAATCTCATAATTATTATCTCATTATAATTTCAGTTATATAGTAATTATTCCAAAGATTTTACCTTTAGTATTAAAATATTAAATATAATTAACATAATTAATACATAAAGATAAATAATGCTTTTATTAATCAAAATAATAATGTCATACATAAAATTGCAACCAGTCGATTGGCTAAAGGACATAAACTAATCTCCCACTAGCTTTAAAGTTAATCACCTATGTATCTAATATCATATCCATCGATATTTCAATCATGTCTCTTCTAAGACAATGGCTTAGTGAGAGGATTTGTAAGATTATCTTCAGTAAGAATTCGATCTAATGTTATGTCTTTCTTCTCTACTATCTTCCCGATCAAGTGAAACTTCCTAATTACATATTTGGATCGTTGATAAGGTCTTGGTTCCTTTGCCTATACAATGGCACTATTATTGTCACAATATAATACGATAGGCTCAAAAGTACTAGGAAACACTCCAAGTTTAGTGCTGAACTTCTTAATCAAAACCACTTCCCTTATTGCCAAAAGCATACTCTGCTTTGGTCATAGAATTTGCAATGGTCGGTTGTTTAGAACTCTTCCAACTTACTACACCACCATTCAGATTAAATATATTCCCTAATTGTGATCAACTACCATCTGGATCTTATTGAAAAATAGCATCTTAATACCCCTAAACTCTCTATTTAACTCCTCCATAAACCAAAAAAAAACATCTTTTGTCCTTCACAGTCATCCAGTAACCATCATCAAGATTGGCTTGAAACATGCTCATTATGCTTAAAGCATAAGAGACATATGATATAGTAAATAGCATCGTATATATGATTGATTCAATTATCAAATAATATGAAACATAATCCAATTTTTCTCTCTCTTCTTATGTCTTAAGACACATACTTCCTGAGATAGAAATCTCATGTAACATGGGTAAGAATCCCTTTTTGGAATTCTGCATGTTAAACTTCTTTAGCACTTTTTCTATGTACGTGGATTGGGATAAGTCAAACAACCTCTTTGATCTGTGTCTATAGATCTTTATTACCAAAATATAGGTTCTTCTATCATATCCTTCATACAGAAGTTCTTAGACAGCCAAATATTTATATACTGGAGCACTGGTATGTCGTTTCTGATCAGCAATATGTCATCTAGATATAGCACTAGGAAAATGACATCACTCCCTTTAACCTTTTTATAAACACGTAGTTCATCCACATATTTTATAAAATAAAACTATTTGATTGTCTCATTAAAATGGATGTTCTAACTCTGTGACATTTGCTTAAGTCCATAAATAGACTTTTGCAACTTGCATACTTGATTAGGAAATGTCTTAGATTCAAAACCCTCAAGTTGTGTCATATATACATCCTTAAATAAATTCCCATTGAGAAATATTACTTTGACACCCATCTACCACATTTCATAATCATGATATATGACTATAGCGAACAAGATCCTAATCATAGCTCCTTTTAAAAAGGTTTTATCAAAATCAACTACTTGTTTTTATTTGTAGCCTTTAGTCATTAGCCTTTCTTTTTTACATATGTACATTACCATCGATGTCAATTTTTCTCTTAAAAATCCATTTGCATCTAATAGGTATAAGACCATTAAAAGGATCCACTAAAACCCATATTTTCCAAGTGAGCACTTTATGACCTTAAATTAAACATAATGTACATAGATTTCATTTCAGATCTCATGACTTTATGTCATTTTAAAAAATCAATGTCATTGCTTTTTTAAAAGTAGTATGCTCATCATTTATAAGCGATATATTGTCCTTCCCTTTTTCAATATGCAAATCTAACAAACTCGTTTATTTATATATTTTTCATATCATTTGGATGAGTTTTTGCCACCATAATTAGTCTTTATTGTATTATTTGATTATTATTTGAATTATTGTGCCTTACATTTAATTTGTGTTTATAGGGGCAAACTTGTCATATTTTAGTTTAATTGTAATTAATTGATTTTAGGACAATTAATGCTACATTATTTGTAATTTTTACTGTAGGGTACTTGGGAGAAATTAAAATTCAAAGATACAAAAATAGATACCCAAAGCATTAAAAGTCAATTGAAATAAAAGACCACAAAACGACATAGCACGGTGAGATAAAAGACCGAAACGCAGCAAGTGGATAGCTGAAATTAAGGGACAAAACGAGACAGCATGGTGAGGCAAGGAAGAGAAAAAAAAACGCAACAGATAAAAGACCAACACAGCTGCTAGAAGGAAGAACCCAAAATGCAGGTCACCTGAACAAAAAACGCAAACAGCAGATGGGGGACTAACGCAGCAGTTGACACACTAACCCAAACTAAAACGCCATTCCAATTGAAGAAAACAACGCAGAAGCAGCTGGAAGACGTTAAAAGAGAGGAACCAAAAACGCACATGGCGCATGAAGACGTAAGGAGCAAGACCATATCGTTGAAAGAGAGCAAAATGCACTTGACGCAGAAAGCAAAAACGCAACAGCAGGAAGCCAGCGAAACACGCACCTTGGATGAGCTAAGAGAAAAACGTTGTCGTTGGTATGGAGACAAAAAAAACGTAGAGAGGGCTGGTAGCGTGATATGCATGGGGGGTTTTTAAAAAGAAAAAGGCAGAATGCAAAAGGCACGTAGCTCGGTTTTGTCGTTTGAAAGGCGTTGTTTTGAGATAGAAGAGTGTGTGCGTGGGTTTTGAGAGTGAACAAGGAGAGTGTGCATTGTTTCAAGAAGGAGGGTTTTAATATGTGTGGGTTTTGAAGATAGGAGTTTCGGGGGGAGTGTGTGTGGTTCTGGAAAAAGAAGGTACAAACGCAGAAGAGAAAAATAGGAGGGGTTTTTTATGGTAGAAATTTCTCCACTAATGGAGACTTAGTTTCCAATTTTTCCTTATCTCCCACAAATCCAAACTCTATTTCTTATCTTCCAAGGCTGATTTATGGAGTTTATTGTTGGCAGTAGTTTCTATGGTCCTCCATGTCTAGTTTGTCCTGTTCCTCTGATTTAATGGCGATGGCAGGAGCTTGAGTTTTTATAGGGGAGTTTAAGCTACATTAATCTCCTATGCATTTAATTATTTAGTGACTCCTAGGTTTTAGGATAACTATTTGATTATTTGGAGTTATGTACTGATTATATCTTGTATTGGAAGATTTTTGTGACTAGGCTATTGTTTAGTGACTGATATTGTGTTGAATATTACTTAATTCATTACTTTGTTTTAGGTCAAGACTGTGTATTGAGATTTGTTGAATATTTGTTGATTATTCAAGGTGGCTTAAATTACTGAATCTTTATATCAGTTGCTGGCTTTAATTCTGTTTTATTCATTGTTGAGTAATAATTGAGCATTGAATTCTAGTATCCTTAGTTCTATTTTACTATTCTAGTGGTAGTTAGTAGATTGGGACTTTGGAAATTATTTTTGTGACAGTTCAAGGTGGCTTAGTTGTTGGATTAAAAACTTGATTATACTCTTAGTTCATTGTTTTTAACTCCCATACCTATTTAAGTGATGATTGCCTATGCTAATGAATTGGAGGGTTGCCTTTATCATTGTTAATCACTTGTGTTTTTCATTCCATTCACTTACTAACATTTCATATAATGCATTTTAATTTTAAAATAGCAAAAGCAAATAATTCTATTTACTTTAATTCATTGCAATTTTAGTGATAGTTAATCAAATCAAACCCCATTCTATAGTTTAGGTTGCATTGCATTTAGTTACTTAGGAATTTCATTTCATTTTCAGCTCCTCAAAGAGAACGACCCGAGATTGCACTATATGCAATCCTTGGTTAAATTTTGAAGTAACCCTAAGACGACATCGAAGTTAGGTTGTTTCAAGTGGCGCCATTTTCGGGGAGCTAAGGAATTGGTTCCCTACTAACTAAGTGTCAAGTAACACTGACTGTTTATTTGTTGAGCCTCATACTTACATTGGCATTGCATAGTCCATTTCTATTTGCATTTTGTGTTTTCTTGGTTAGAAGTTTTAGATTTCTCTTTGACCTGGTTGCAGTTTAGTGGATTACATTGCTCTTGTTTGCTTGATTATAACCTACTTGATTGCTTTCTTGAGTGTGTGGGTCCATTCTCCAAGTCAAGTTTTGAGAAAATTGTTTCTTTTTGCATATTGTTGAAGGTTTTGACATTCTTTGACTATTTATGCATATTACATATTTTCACACTCTTTTATACACTACTAAGTGTATAGTCATCCATGATCATACATTCTCATACACACACACACACACACTTGCACTCATTATATTTTTCCTTTTTTTTTACTTGAATGTAGTTGTGCAAGTCAGTTTTGCACCTCGTTCTTTTTTTATTGTTATTTTTTATGCCTAGGAGTGATAGGGCTTTACATTTAATTCCCTTAAATATTGAACTTGAGATGTTAGTGAAGGAGATTAAAAAAGAGAGGAGAATAAAGGGTACAAGCCAAGTTCTTGTTGAGGAGAAGCATATCTCACAATAGTCAACTTTTTCATTTAGTGAGCAAGAACCTAGTGAGAGAGCTACCTCTAGTGAACACTTATCTGTTAGTGATTCTAAATTAGAGCAAGAAATCATGGATGTTGATAATGGTAATAATGGACATAATGGACCTAATGGGAACAACATGACCTAGGGAATAATGGTGAGGATAATAGAAGTATGGTGGAGATTATTAATTCCAATATTGATTATGACCCTTATGGCTTTTATACTGATAAAGTGAACTTTGAAATTAAAGGAGCATTAATATCTTCCTTACCTAGATTCTACGGCTTCGTAGGTGATGATCCATATAAGCATTTGAAGACTATGCACATGGTGTTTTCTTTTATGAAACCACCAAGAGAAAATCTTGAGGATGTATTGAGGAGAGCATTCCACTTCACTTTAGAAGGCAAGGCTAAGGAGTGACTTTACACATTACCTCAACACTTCACCATAGTAACCTGGGATTAGTTGAAGGGAGCATTCTTAGATGAACATTTTCCTACTTCTAAAATTTCAAGGCTCAAAAAGGAGATAACTAGTGTTGTACAACGAGATAATGAATCCATACACTAATATTGGACAAGGTTCATCACACTTCTAGCCTAGTGTCCACACCACAATATTTTAAAAAATGATCTAGTCAACTCTTTCAATGAAGGGCTCCTTCTATATCATAAGCCCTCAATCCATGCCGCTGCAAATGGTTCGCTCAGAGAATTGAGTCCTAATGTTGCATGGGACCTACTTCAAAAGATGGTTACCAATGACCCTCAATCTGGAGACACAAGAAGGGTGTATAATACCTCTTCAGTTTCTTCCTAAGATATTCTTGCTGAAATTGTTGCTTTAGGAAATCGAGTGGAGAAAAGACTCAATATTTTGGAGAATAATGTGAAAGCCAAGCAAGTTAATTCAATGGGTCATTCTCAAGCGATAGTAGCGGGTTGTGAGTACTGTGGGTCCATGATGCATGCCTCCAACAATTGTGCTCGATATGAAGAAGTTTCTGCACTCCACCAAAGTAGGAATGGCCAATATCAAAAGAGGGATCCCTACTCCAACACCTTTAATCTGAGTTGGAGAGATCACCCTAACATTAGATGGGGTGTAGATCAAGGCAACACTCAAGGAAATTCTTCCAATCAAATGTTGTCTAATCAAGGGACATCATCTACTTTTTCTAAGGGTGATGAATTTGTTGTGATCACGAAAGGCATCACTGGGATTAATTCAAGATTGGGTCAAGAGAAGACACAAACTGATACTAAGTTAAATGCTATGAAAAATAAGATGGACTCATGTCTACAAAATGTGTTCTCTAAGTTGGAGCAAATAAAGACAAAGCATGAGAACTTGAACACTTTTGTTACTCAAATCTTGAACAACTTGACTAAACAACTAGTAAAGAGTAGTGGTTTTATACCCTCTAACACAGTGATCAATCATAAATCTTTGAATGCAATTACACTAAAAAGTGGTAAGGAAATTGCTGCTAAGAAAGTGCAATTCAAAGAGAATGAAGAGGACGAAGAACCGGTTAACGAGGAAGTAGAAGTTGAGTCTTCGCCTGTTAACACTACTCAAGAAACTTCCCAAGCTGAGAAAGAAGCTTCTATTCAATCTGAAAGCCTAAAAGAAAAGAAGCACTTGGAGAAATCTAAAAAACAATCAATGGTGCAATATGATGAAGAGGCAACAACAACTATCATGAAGAGACCAATGGAGAAAGGATCACCTTCCTACTCCAAAGGTGATGAGGTAAAAATTTGTGACTTGCCTTTTCCAAATTCTTACTTGCTCAGTAAAAAGATCGTTGATAAGAAAGACAATGATGAATTATTCGAAATGTTTAGGAAACTTGAGGTGAATGAGTTATTGCTTGAATTGATCAAAAAGATGCCTAATTGTGCTAAATTCTTGGAAGACTTATATGGAAATAAGAGAAAGTATAGGCATAGTGAGAGAATCCAACTGGGGTTAAGTGTTAGTGCCTTATTTAAGCCACAATTGCCTATTAAATGCAAAGACTGAAGTTCTTACACTATTCCTTGTACCATAGGTCAAACTACCACTTCTCATACCCTACTTCACTTAAGTACAACAATTAATGTCATGCCGACCTTTGTTTATAAGACTTTGGGTATTCAAACTTTGAAAGATACTAGTGTAGTGCTTGGTATAGCTGATAGGAAGGTGAAATACCCTAAAGGCATTCTTGAGGATATCCTTGTCCAAGTCAAAGGTCTTGTTTTCCTAGCTAACTTTTATGTCCTGGATATGACTAATGAGCTCCCTGCCAAGAGTACCTTGATTCTAGGTAGACCATTCCTTCTAACTGCTGAGACCATAATTAACATAAAGAAGGGTCTTATCACTATAGGAATTGGGGATCAAAAAGTGCAATTTAATCTTTCAGAAGATATGAGCCATGGTGATGAAGATTGTTCTAAATTTGATGTCATGATAATGATGTAGATGACTTGTATGAGACTGATGTGCATGAGCCTGACTAGTATGACTTGGTTGTGAATCATGATGACGCACTTACTTGTTTATCCTCCTCCCATTCTTCTAATTTTTGTGCATGTGAAGATGACGTATCATGTGTCTATTGTTTAGAGATATATAACTGGCTTTCCATTCCGTATAATTTTGAGGCATCATCTTGTTTTGATTCTAATATTACTGTTAATTATGAACTTGATAGCCTTGAGGAAGGTAGGTTTCTTGACTTTGCAAGAACTAAGGAAAAAGGAGTTGTTATACAAGCTACGAACGTAGTTTCTCCCTCAAGTGGTGCTGGACTATTGGAAGAGAATAACAGTGATCCTGCTACTACTCTAACCCCTTCTAATCCCATTCTCACTTCTAATTTACTTTTGTTTTCTATTAATCAGACTAACCCTAATTCTGTTGTTTCCAAGTCATCTGATGGAGGCACTGAGTCAAGAAGTGGAGGACATATATATCGCTCTAAGCTTATATCTCCTCCTTCCCCAAACCTCATGGACACATCACTCACACTGAATGCAGTTGATATACCAAAGTTAGTTCCTTCTATTGTGCAACCCCCTAATTTAGAATTGAAAACCCTTCCCCATAACTTATGTTTTTCTTGCTGATGATTGCAAATTGCCTGTTATTATTTACAGTTCTATGAGTAGTTCTGAAGAAGAGAGATTAGTTTTTGTGTTGAAAGGGTATAGGAGGGCTATAGGTTGGTTTTTAGGGGATATACCAGGGATTGATCCCTTGGTTTGCACACACAAAATCCTTTTGGCTGAAAGGCCAATTAAGTAATCACCAAGGAGGTCAAATCCTCTTATTCATGATGAGGTAAAGAAGGAAGTGTCTAGGTTATTGAGTATAGGAATCATATATGCCATATCAGATAGTGAGTGGGTTAGCCCGGTACAGGTAGTACCGAAGAAGAGTGGTATCACAGTAGTGAGAAATGAGAGTAATGAACTTATCCTATCAAAAGTTCAAAACGCTTGGAGAATGTGCATATACTATAGGAAGTTGAACGAAGCGACTAGGAAGGATCATTTTCCACTACCTTTCATTGATCAAATGTTGGAAAGAATATCTGGTAAATCCCACTATTGTTTCTTGGATGGCTTTTCAGGTTATTTGCAGGTGTTGATTACACTGACAGACCAAGATAAGACTACTTTTACATGCCCTTTTGGTACCTACGCTTATCGAAGGATGCCATTTGGGTTGTGTAACACTCCAGGAACCTTTCAAAGGTGTACGGTGGCGATCTTCAGTGATTGATTAGAGCCAAATATGGAGGTTTTCATAGATGACTTCACTGTTTATGGTGATAGCTTTGATGATTGCTTGTTTAGTAATGAACATGTTCTTATAGATGTATTAAGAAAAAATTTGTTTTGAATTATGAAAAATGTCATTTCATGGTAGATAGTGGCATAGTGTTAGGTCATCGCATCTTTCAAAAAGGGATTGAGGTTTGTAGAGCCAAGATTGAAATCATTTCTTCACTTCCTTATCCTACTTGTCTTAAAGAATTAAGGTCTTTCTTGGGACATATGGGGTTTTATTGGCAAATAATGAAAGATTTTAGTACAATTGCTTTACCCCTTTCTACATGGTTGAAGAAAGATATTGATTTTCACTTTGATGATAAATTTAGACATACCTTTGACACTTTGAAATACTTGCTTGTTTTTACCTCATATTCTGATGGCACCTAACTGGGATTTGCCCTTTAAACTGTCTTGTGATACTTCTAACTTCTGATGGCACCTAACTGGGATTTGCCCTTTGAACTGTCTTATGATGCTTCTAACTTTGCAGTTGGTGTTAAAAGGGAGGAAAAGCAATCTAGAGTGATAACCTATGCCTCCAAGACACTTGACTCCGCTCAAGTGAATTATACCACTACCGAGAAGGAACTTTTTGCTATAATCTTTACTTTACATGAGTTTAGAAAGTATTTGATAAACTCTCGAGTGGTTGTTTTTATAGATCATGCAACGGTGCGGTATTTGTTCAAGAAGCCCCAATTTAAACTGAGACTACTAAGATGGGCTTTGTTAGTGCAAGAGTTCGATATTGAAATCAGAGACAGAGCTGGAGCAGAAAATCTTGTGGCTGACCACCTTAGTCAGTTATTGGAAGGCACTGAGGGAGTTGACTTTTTTGATCTTACTATTGATTCATTTCCTGATTCTGCTCTTTTTTTTTTGGCAGTTCAAGAGCCTTGGTAATCAAATATTTTTAATTATATTGTCAATTATCTTGTGCCTCCTTCTATATCTAAGTTTCAGGTTGATAAGCTGAAAAGGGAAGCAAGATACTATATTTGGGATGATCCAATTCTTTTGAAGCAATGCAGTGACCAAATCATCACATGCTGTGTTCCTAACGATGAGATCCACTCTATCCTTACCTTTGCACATTCTTTATCTTATGGGGGGAATTTTAATGCTAATAGGACTGCTAGGAAGGTTTTATAGTGGGGGTTTTACTGGCCAACCCTATTCAAAGATGCTTATGATTTTTGCAAGTCTTGTGATAAGTGCCATAGGTTTGGGATTCTAGGTAAAAAGCATGAAATGCATTTAAGACCTATGCATTTTTGTGAAATTTTTTATGTTTAGGACATGGATTTTATAGTTCCCTTTCCTCCGTCATTTAGGTTTTCATATATATTACTTACAGTAGATTATGTGTCTGGGTGGGTAGAGGTAGTGCCAACTAGGAAAGATGATGCTTCTACTATTGCCAAGTTTTTACGTTCTCATATCTTTTGTAGGTACGGCATTCTAAGAGCAATCATCAGTGACCAAGGAACACATTTCTACAATAGAACCATTAAGTCTCTACTTGCTAAATATGGAGTTAATCACAAGTTGGCCACTCCTTACCACCCTCAAAAAAATGGGTTGGCTAAAGTCTCCAATTGGGAAGTGAAGTGGATACTAGAAAAGATTGTGAAACCATCCCGTAAGGACTAGAGTGACAGACTTGAGGAGGCATTGTTGGCTTACAGGATTGCTTACAAGACCCCTATAGGCATGTGTTGGGTCCCGAAAATTTATTTATTTATTTATTTATTTTATTTATTCGAATTAATTATTTTCTTGACTTACGGATTTATTCGTTAATTTTTTTATTTATTTTAATTTATTTTGCCTTAATTGATTTAATTATGTGTTT
>JAOSBN010114248.1:0-10566 GCA_027563595.1 Erythroxylum suave
TATATATATGGAGTAGCAAGGATCAAAGCATATTGATGTGAGATATTACCTGATCAAAGAGGTGATAGAGAAGAAGCTATTGTAGCTTGAGAAGATTCACAAGAATGAGAATAGATCAAATATGATAATAAAAGTTCCATAAAGGAAAAAGTATGAGTTTTGTCAATCACCTGTAGGAATGACATTAAACCCCATATAGTATGTAAAGGGATAATTGTAAGGCAATACCGAGTTACATAGGGTACTGACAATATTTTAGAAGATTGTATTAAAAAAAATCAAAGATGACTTGCCAATGCAAATTGTCATCAATTCACATTAAGCAAGCTAGGTGACAACTTGCATTAGCGAGCTGTCCACAACTTATAGGTAAATAGATCCTCCCTTCCTCTTTCTTTTGTAAGCATAATATATGCATATATGGTGGGTTAAAAAGAGAGAGTTTAAGGAGCTATTTATGTGTCCCAAAGATTGTGAAAGAGTGATTTTTGGGGTATTTTTAGAAGATGTTTTTCTTAAAAAGGTGAGTGACAAAATAATGAGGACATTATCTTAGAGATAATAAATTTAAGAAAAAGTTTGTGTGTGAGTGCTACTATTTTATCGTATCATTTTTTACTCTATATACCTACTGATTTTATTAATGGAAGACTTATTTAAAGTTTGACCTATAGACGTAGCCTAAATTAAAAGATGAACCATGTTAAATTTCTGTGTATTATATCCTTACTTATTTTACCCATAGGATATAATTCATTAATTTTTCCCTATAGGAAGTTTGATAAATCCAATATTTAGTTCTTGTTTGTCATTTACTCAATACACACACTAAGTAAACAATGGAAACTTTCAGATGAATGGATATATTTCGTTAATTTTTCCCTACAAGAAGTTTGATAAATCCAATGTTTAGTTGTCGTTTACCAATTACTCAATACACATACTAAGTAAACAACGCAAACTTTCAGAAGAGTGAGGCTTAGTACAACAAACCAATTATTTTAGGGAACAAATTAGGTAGCAACATAACAAGCATTTAGATATCCCAAATGATCAAACATCCACGATAAAGCTGAATGAGGACAGACAAAGATAAATTAGAAGTTGATGCAGAAAATGCTATGAACTGGACAGAAGAACACTAGCTAGTTATGAACAACATGAACAAGTTGGGAGTTATGGACCTCCCAACAACGTAGTTTAGGCATGAAAGTGGTGCACCCTGATCTAGCCATAGCTCTCTCACACAACATGATCATCAGAACCATAACTAGAACTGTGATCTTTATGAAACTTTTAAATGTCACAGGAAGTCTTTTAGGAGATGGTGCACAAAATTTTTTACTCATCAACAAACTTTACTATTGTAACAGGGTTTATGAAAGATCAGGGTCTCAATTTAATTTCTATGAGTTAAAATTTTCCAATCAAGGCTTAGTTTGTCCAGGTTCAAGATGTTTTGCACCTAAGAATAGCTATAATTAGGATTCTTAGCATTTATGAATGCACATGAACCCAGATGTTTAAATTACACTATAACCTAACTTATAAAATGAACTTCACCTGATTTGGATTAGTAACATCTACAAGTAATAAGCAATCTTCTCTTAGCTCTTAAAGACTAAGATGGATGGACATATCAAGAAGACTAGTGCATTCAATAGCTTCATCAACCATCAGAACTTGCTTGGAGGCTAGGATCAAACAACAGTTGAATCTTTAACAGGGAGGACTTGTCTGATATGGATGTTTCTGTTAGGCCATTGCTCTTTTTGTTATTTTTCTCGTCCTAGATTTTCCATGTCTTTAAATTCAATTAAATGTTCTATAACCCAAACTCAATCACCAAAAGTGAAGACAAGATTTGAATTTAAAGAATATTTATATGTATTCAAGAGATTTTTTTAATGTCAGTATAATATGTATTATTATTTTTTCGAGTGCTTATAATAAGTTATAAATTACGTATTGCATTTGCATCATTTGTCAAATTAAAATTAAAATGATGTTTAAAGATTTAATATGACTTTGTTATTAATCTATCATCTCCTTTAAAATTAAAGTAAATTAAATCAGACTTTTTCCAGGGGATAACTTAATTGCTTAAAACACTCCTTAAGAGTATGCTCAAAAAAAGATCTTTCGTTTGAAAAATAGTTTAATTCTTTCTAAATTTGAGACACAACATTACTTAAAACACTTGGTATATGACCATATTAAAAAGTTAACTAGTTTAAAGAATGAAGTATAACACACGTGGCCAATTTCAAAGACTCCATGAGAAGTTGTTTTGGTAGTTGAACTTCAAGACTAACTCCGTAACCACCTACGTTTTTTTCCCACCACTTTCTCTCATCTCATCTTCTTCATTTATAAATTCCTGACAATCCTCTCTACCCAACATGCTGCAAGTTCACTACAACAAAGTAGGGAAAAGGCTATGTTTTTTTCTTGCTACGACAAAGATTGATATTTGGTGACGATTTTTAAAATCGTCGTAAAAAGGATAACTTTTAGTGACGTTTTAGAAAATAGTCACTAAAAGGTTTAGTTTTTGTGATGATTTTGAAAATCGTCTCCAAATATCGACATTTAGCTATGATTTTAGAAAAATAGTCACTAAAAGTTAATCTTTTGGCTAAGATTTTAAAATCGTCGCAAAACTCTACAACAAGGAAGACAATTGACTACCTTTTTTCGCTACATTTTTAAAATCGTCATTAAAAGTTAGCTTTCAGGAACGATTTATGAATTCGTTGCCAAAAGTCCAGCTTTTGACAACGATTTAATGATTCGTGGCTAAAAGAATATCTTTTGCGACAGTTTGTAATTTTTTTAGCCAAACGTGGAAGATTTGGTCACAATTTGAGGATTTCATCGCCAAATGTTCCACATTTGATGACGAAATCTGAAATTGTCTCCAAATATTTGAAAATTTTAAAATTTAATGGAAAACGCGCGATGTCTGCATTTCGTTTTAAGTGAAAATTCCATCTTCATTCTTCTTCTTCTACTGTCATCTTCCCCTTCATTTTGTGTTCTCTGCTTGTGCCTCCCATTGTCATTGTCTTCTTCCATAGCTTGTCATCTTTGTTGTCATCAATTGAGGTATGTATTCCATCCTTTGCATGCCAATTTTTCTTCTAATGGTGATGTTATAATTGGGTGTTGTTTTTCGTTGGGTTTTGTGTTCAATTCGTGTGTGTTGTGTTTTTCTCGATAGTGAATGTGTGTTATCATAATAATGAAGATGGTGAGATGGGTAGTGCATACATAATGGGTTGGTTGAGGCTGAATATGGATTAGGAAGGTTGTTCAAGTATTGCCTATTAAGTATTCGATGAAAGTTTTGTTAGAGATTCTTTCTGTGTTGTGATTTCTAATTTATGCATTTGCTTTTAGTTAACCTACGTTATTATTTAATTCATTGCTTCTTGAGGATTACAAGAATGGATTGTTGGTTTTAGGAGGGGATGGTCATCACTTCAATTAAAAGGAGGCACAAGCCATTTTTTAGTCACTAAATCAACCTAGATTGTTAAATTTATGTTGTCATGCATATGCTTGGTTATTGGGGTTCATTTACCTCTCACAACAGATTTTTGAGCTAAAATTGTGGGGTATTATTAAAATTGTTGCTGGAAATGGTGTTGGCAGAATTCTTGTTGGCAAGTAAGTATTGCTATAACTTTCTGAAGGTTGTTTAAGTACATTGTTTATTAAATGTTCAATGAAATTCTGTTAGAAATGATTTTTTTGTTATGGATGCACCCAATGAATATATATTACAACAATCTTTTTTTTTTTACTCTTAGGTTGGATTGTTAGGTGCTTACATGATAAAGAAGTTGTACTTTGGAAGGTAGTTAATGGTTTTTAATGAATATTTTGCTACATTACTTTCTCATTCCATCACCCTCCTTTTTTCTTTCCTAATTGAAAACAAATTAGCTTAATTATGCATAATTTCAGGTACTCTACTGATGTTGAAGTAGCTTTCATAATTCTTATGGCTAATCTTTCGTATATGATGGCTGATGTGTTAAGTTGCTCTCATCGACACGAACAAATCTACAGTCATTCTAGTCACGTTGTAATTTTTTTTGTATTCTCAACATTTATAGTTTGTAAAATGGTCTCTGTATTTATTATTTTGTCTATAAGAATTGTTAATGATGTAATTAAAATCTTGTATACCAAGAATATTTTGTTTTTTGGTATAATTTAATGATATATTATTTTTTATATACAATGCTTCAAGTTATTAATTATTTTTGTATTATATTTTTATATAATAATTTAACAAAAAATCTAAATATTATATACAATAATATGGATTAAAAATGACATAAATAATTATAATTAATATGATATAACATTTTGTTAAAATTTATGCTAAAAATTTGACTACAGAGCTAAAAACATTTTGCTATATTTTAAAAAACATAGCTAAAAATCTTTTGCTATGTTTCTGAAAATATAGCTAAAATTTTTTAGCTACGAAAACTAAACATAACGAAAATGTAGTGGTGACGATTTCATAAAACATCACTAATAGTTTTAGCTACGAAATTAAAGCGTAGGCAAAAACTATTAGAGACAATTAGTGAAAAATGTCATTTATAGTTTTCAACTATGGAGATTTGGCAACATTTTTTGTGACAAATATAAATCATCGCTAATAGCCATGATTTTGGAACTTTTAGTGACAAATTTTTTCGTAGCCAAATGTCAATTTTGTTGTAATGATTTTAGATAACATCCTTCTCTACTTTTTCTTAATCCACCATTTTTATTCTCTTTGATTCTCCGGCAATTCCTACTATAGAAAACCCTCGATCTAGAACAACAAAATGGGTCTTTTGTGCATTCATTGCACATGGTTTCGGGTCTAGTAATAGCTTTGTTGGTCCTGGTATTGCCTGTGTATGGTCAAGTCAGTACCATATGTAATCCTTCACTGCTTTCTAGCTTCACCCCTTGTTGAATTATCTTACGAACAACAATTCCAATGGTACGTTGTCGACTAGTGAATGTTGCAGTGCACTTAAGAACTGTTGGAAATTAATTCAAATTTAAGAATTGTTAAAATTCCTTTAGAATAGGTCTTAGTTTGTTTTTAATCTTATCTTATAAACCAGATTTATTGACTGAAATATCTACTTAAGTTTTTTGAATTTTGTCTATATAAGACAACCAAGTTTATTAATAAAATGACTTGAGTGTTTCGTATCCCATCTTATATATGTTTCTTTCCTTTAAAATTCCAATATGGTATCAGGGCTATAGATCCTTCAGGGACTGTGAGATTGAGTGACGTGAAAAAAAACCCTCTTCCAATGGTTACTCAGAAAAAAATTGAGTCAAGTGATAGCTCTGATGATAGTGATTATGAGGAATCATCTGATGAAGATGAGGGTGCTGATGAACATGAGGGTGCCACTGTAAAGGTTGCCAAGAAGGTTCCTAATGTGGCTGAAGAAGAAACTCTTTTTTGAAACTTGGTGAGAAGTGCACCAAGAAGTGTTTGGAGAGACGTGCTTCAATGATTGTAGGTTGATGAGAAGTGCATCAACAGGATGATGAGAAGTGCACCATTGGTGATGAGAAGCGTTTCACAGAATATTCTGAAGATGGGGAGAAGTACTCCAGAAAATTTGAATTAAGAGGAAATGTTGAGAATTAATTCAAATTTTAGAATTGTTTAAATTCCTTCAGAATAGGTCTTAGTTTGTTTTTAATCTTATCTTATAAACCAGACTTATTGACTGAAAAATATCTACTTAAGTTTTTTAAATTTTGTCTATATAAGACAACCAAGTTTATTAATAAAATGACTTGAGTGTTTCATATCCCATCTTATATATGTTTCTTTTCTTTAAAATTCCAACAAGAACATGACAAATAATGGAATGGATAGTTTGTGCTTGATCAACAGAACCTTAGCCTTACCTCTCCCTCGTTCTTGTAACATGCCTGGAGTGCCTGTTCAATGCAAAGGTTTAATGTTTTAACGTTATTTGTCTGTTATTTGTTCGAAAAGGCAACTTATTGACTGTACATCTTCCTCTTCTTCTGTTGTAACCTCTAGTGCTCCGATTCCTACTCCAGGTACCGATTTTGGCATCATCCATGAAACCATTTCAAATAAACTGTCATAAGTCTGCTAAAAACATTTTAAGATTCTATGAGTTAAAATCTTGTTTCTTTTGCTTGTTTATGATCAGGTTCTACCACACTTGGGCTAGTTCCCTCCACCGGAGCTCCTCTATCTCCTAATCCTAAAGGAAATCTCTGGTTTTATTAGCCATGTCTACTACTACAATTTAAGTTCTAAAACAATATGTTTTTGCTTCCACAGCTTCTGCTATTCCTCAGCCGACTCCGTCGACGACGCCCTTCTTGACTCCTCCATCACCAACAACTAATGTCGGAGCACCAATTTCATCTTCATCATCTGGGATTAGACCTGTTCTGACACCTCCCTCTGCTTGCAGCACCATGCCCTCATCAAAACTTTCACCATATCTTCTACTTTTATGGTGTATAATTTCCACACATATTTTATCAGCTTCTGGCACATTCGTTAGTCTCCAAACATCTACTAGTTCAATACATCAAAACAAAAACAAAAATAGAAACATCAAACTGATTTTGGTACGAATTTGAATTTGAAAGGTCATTTAAGACTCAAAATATATGGATGGCTCTGAATTAAGAATGAATTTAAGTTTAATTCAAATATAACATACATAGTGCATCAACTTTAAAACAATAGTGATTTTGCTATGATTTACAATTGGATTGACATCTAAGGTGTGTGCCTACAAGACCTTATCGGTTGACAAGAAGCTATAAGTGAACATGTCTTATTTCACCTTTACAGTATCCATATTTCCTTAACAATCCTTCCTTCGAGAACCCAACTTTCTCGAGAACCCTTTGAGACGCTTTATTCTCTACTTCCACTAGAGTCTCAAGCCTGACCAAGGCTTAGTTTGGGGGAGCGGTGGTGGTTAATAACCTGGTGAAATCAACCTATTGAAATGATAAGTACTTATTCTCAATAAGTATTTATTTGTTTGGGCTTGCTGTTTTGGTAACTGCTGAAACATGAAAATAAGTGTTTGGCAAGTGCAGTTGAAGTTGCTGAAAAGAAATAAAATAACTAAAAAACTTATTGATTTGTTAAACTATTAATTTTTGTATAAATAATTAAAAATATATTATTAGTAATATAAATTTAAAATTATAAATAATAAAATATTAAGTCAAAATAAGAAAATATAAATAAAATAAATTTAGTAAATAAAATATTTCATAAAAATATATTATTAGTCATATTAATTAAGGGTATAATGGAAAACTGCTTTTCTACCACAAAAGCAGTTTTCTACTGCAACCCTTTTTCTGCTTATTGATTTCAACGGTGGCACCACACCTTTCTCCAACCTCCAGTTGTTCACTGCAAATTCAAACATGTGACTGCATTTGAAAATTACGTTGAAAAAGTACTTATCTCCACCGCATCGTAAATCTAAACGCAGCCCAAATCTAACAAGTCCTAAAACACACGAGAAACAACCATCTTCAACGCAGCAGTAACTATATCTTGTCCCCAGTGATCAGTAGCTAAAGCATATCCTACATGGGCTCTGCACCTGTCCTCTCTTGCTTCAGGAAAAATTGCAACGTTCCACTTGAATGATCATCTAAACATATGGACCGACACCATGGATGAGGTATGGCGACCTTTTCAATGTAGGTCAGTGCCTCTTCTCTCAAGGTAATGCTGTCCCATTTTAGATACCATGTTACTTTATCGTCGCTTGCTCATTTTAGGAAGTCATCCACATCTGAGAGCTTGAAGGGACGAAGGGAAACTCTAAGAGAAATAATATTGAAGTAAAGAGTTCTGGTTTTAATACCAGACTCGTTGCTATCAACATGTATTTATACAGTCAAGAAGATAATGATATGTTACATTTGAATTCCATACGAGGAGGTGAAATCAATTCTGATCAATTTGTTGGTGAGTTTGAACTCAAATACTTGGAACTGATATGTTGGTTATCATCCCCCTGCAAGCTGAAGGTGGGTGAACACACCTTTAGCTTGATCCGGAGTGCACAAAATTGATCATTGCTCAAGCCTGTGGTAAAGACATCCGCGAGTTGATCATATGATGGAATGAACTGGAGCTAAACATCTTTATTATGAACTTTCTTACAGATGAAGTGGTAATCAACTTCAATGTGCTTCGTTCGAGCATCAAAAACGGATTGGAAGCTAATGCTAAGGCACCAATGTTATCACAACAAATGATAGGAGGACTGGAAAGAGGAATACATAACTCCCTCAGAAGTATGTGAAGCCAATAAAGCTTTGCTACAGTGAAGGCTAAGGCATGGTAGTCAGCTTCAGTATTGGATCGTGCCACAGTAGTTTACTTCTTAGCAGTCCAAGATATTAAACATGAGACGAGGAAAATATAGTAACCTATAGTAGAACTTTGATCATCGGGATTCCTTGCCCAATCTGAGTCACAGTAAGCTTGGAAGTCTTAAAGCACCCTTCGGATACCACAATCCATGATTAATGGTTCCCTTGAGATATCGAAGAACATGTTTAGTTGCAATCCAGTGCTGACAAGTTGGAGTATGCATATGTTGGCAAAGTTGATTAACAAAGAAACCAATGTCTAGACGAGTTAAAGTACAGTATTGTAAAGCACCAATAGTCTGCCTATATTATGTGATTTCAGCTGCTGCGAGAGTTCCTCCATTATGTGCCTAGAACTGATTGCCAGAAGAGGATGGAGAATTATAAGGCTTAACACCAACCATTTTTGTTCTATGTAGAAGATCACAAATGTATTTGGACTGCCTAGGGTGAAGACCAGTAGAATCATGAGTAGCTTGAATTCCTAAAAAGAAATTCAAGGGACCAAGGTCTTTTAGTTTAAATTCACCTTGTAACTTGTTGATAAGAGAGAAAACTAGAGATGGATGTGTTCCTGTTACAAGTATGTCATCTACATAAATGAGAATAGATAAATGAACATTATCCCAATGGTAAACAAATAGGGATGAGTTCACTGATGAGGAAGAAAATCTGAACTATAAAAGAGACTGTGATAGCCGCAAGAACCAAGCCCTTAGGGCTTGCATTAAGCCATCTAAGAACAAATTAATCTTTACAAGTCCACTTAATATATTCAGGATTAAGAGTCGTAGTTTGTTTCCCAGTATTATCGATGAGAAACTGTGAGGAGCACGGTTGAGAACCATCCACGAAGCCTAACAGATCATGACTCTTAAGAATAGGAACTATTTGAGACAACTACGTAAGGTAGTTGGTCTTATCCAACCTTGCATAAACAAGTTGACTAAGGTTGGGAACAACAAAGTTAACAAGTGAGGAAGCCATATAAAAAAAATGTAGAGACAGTAGGATCAAAAAATATTGCATGAGCAGAGAGACTCTGATATCATGAAAGAAATAATATTGAAGTAAAGAGTTCTGGTTTTAATACCATACTTGTTGCCGTCAGCATATACTTATACACTTAAGAAGATAATGATATGTTACATTTGAATTTAGAATTTTAAAATACAACTCAAGGAAGATATGAGGAGGTGATACAAAATCAAATCTATCAGTTTGTTGGTGAGTTTGAATTCAAATAGTTGGAACAGATATGTTGGTTATCAAATTCTTGATGGATCCATTAAGATGATTGAGATTGTTTGTAGTCAACTTGGATGAAGAAAACCGACCAGTGGTGTTGGTTATCGACAGACATATAAAAGCTATATTTCTCCACCACTTTCCGGGAAATTTCTTATCCGGGTCGCAGAAGCTGACAAGAATGCATGACGTTAGGCTGCTGAAACTACCGATTCAACAAGAAATAGACCAAACGGTGGACCCGTAAAGCTCTATTTAATACTTTGAGTCGGACTCAATTTAAAAGATTACGGATTCCAAGTTTAGGATCCTAGTTTTAATCTGAATTTTGACTCGAAAACTGACCAACTTCGAAGTATTGGATAGAAGAGGAGTTGGTGGAAAGCGTCAAACAAGGGGCTTCAATTCTTCTTTCAGTTTTTCCTATGCCCAGATGTTCCGAAAAACATCCAACCGTACAATAATCAGGAGGTAGAAAATTTAGACGATTGGGATGTTATTAGAATAGATGGCATCCAAAAACGGCACAGAAGATTTGAAGCCCAATCAAGGCGGCTATAAATATCTAGATGTCTTGCTGGCCACTCCAATCAAAAGCATGGCTGAAGACCTGACAGCCATTGATTCCTTGGTCCACTTTTACGTGAGTTGCCAGGCCATTTCCTCAGAAAAAGATCAATTATTGTTATATGAACAGGAACTCTTTTTGTCAATAACTTATAGAAAAGCTTATCAGACCAGGAGTTAGTCATGGACCAAAGTCCTCTCACAGCAGTACTAAGAGAAGATGGTGATCTTCATCAAGTCTCTGATCTCTCTTTGAGGCCGTTGGATGTCTCCGATATCGATGACTTCATGGTTTGGGCCACAGACCCG
>JAOSBN010114249.1:0-10565 GCA_027563595.1 Erythroxylum suave
AATAATAAATATTTTCATTACAAAACTGTAACTGAAGAAGATAAAGTTACATGTAAATATACTTGCTTTCCAGGGCATTATATTTACATAACTCCAATAGTTAAACAAGCTACTTGGGAGGTAACTAGGAATTTGGATAAGTTTTATTTTTATGTTTAGTTTATTTTGTTGGTACTTTGTTATTTGTATTTTTATGCTTATTTTTTAAGGAGTGAATTATTTGAATTTATGGCATAAAGTGTCTCCAAA
This sequence comes from Erythroxylum suave, assembly GCA_027563595.1. Taxonomy (NCBI): domain Eukaryota; kingdom Viridiplantae; phylum Streptophyta; class Magnoliopsida; order Malpighiales; family Erythroxylaceae; genus Erythroxylum; species Erythroxylum suave. Next base: position 250 of record JAOSBN010114249.1, read on the forward strand.
TTCTATCACCCACACTATCATTGCCAAAATATTATAATTATTCTTGCTCTAGCTTTTGCTTTGTTGTTATTTATATTTAATTGTATTGTTTTGTTTCTCACATTAAGGAGACTTTTTTTTTCAATTGTGGGGATGTATATACAATTGAATATCAATTGTGTGTGAATTTTACATTTGTATTATGTTAGTTTTTAAATAGGTTGGCATTATGAGAACATTTTGTTTCATCATGTGTGCATCGTGTGAATGTATCAATGGTAAGAATTGAACGGAATTATTTTAGCTTTGAACATGTCCATTTAAGTTGTAAAGGGATAGTAACTTACCAATTTTTTGTTTAAGTGTCTTTGGGATGAATATGTATGTTAATAAGAATATGACACCTATTATTTCATTTTATGACTTTTTTTTGTACACGTTTATAATTATAGTCAATTGAATTGGTTAGGATATATTAGATCAAACATAAATTGTACAAGATTAAGGAAATCAAAATAAGGATAAAATAGTTCTTGTGTCTTCAACTATTTTATTATTATTTTATTTCATTTTATTATTTAGTTTTTTATTTTAATTCAAATTAATTCGTAGCACCTTATACAAATTTCTTTTCTAGTTGTTTAGGTGTCTATAGTCCTTGTGGGAATGACACCTTTTGATACTATAAGATACAATCTGTATACTTGCTGTATTGATAGTTTTATTATTATATAAAACTTGCTCAACATACTTGTGCACTAGGGTCGCAATGATATGATTTAGTTTGTTAAAAAAGTTTCTTCTGATACACGCTAACATTAATGTATTTTACTATGTTTGTACTTATGTATACCTAGATTATTATTTATTTTAAAATTTTAAAATTTTCTGTCACTAGTAGTTAGGTTTACATGTGATCTGAGGCCTTCAAATGTTATGTTTCATGTGATGGTCACATGCTCATTTAAGTCATGGTAAAGTTGGTATTAGAGCCTAGGTTAAAAGATTTAAGGTGTAGGGTATCGTTCTACATACCACTGCAGATATATAAGAATCTAATCCCTCTTTAAGATAACATCCTTACTCAAAATAATTATCTATTATAATTGGTGGTATTGACCATTTCTTTGTTTCCTTTGTTAGAATGAACAAACGAGCACAATTTCTTGCCTGACTTGACTAGGAGGCCTATGATGAGGGTTCATTCAGGATGAGGCACTTGTATCTATTACCTCAGTTGGAAGTGCAGTAGGTGTATGATGACCATAACTTAAGAGGCTCTTATAAAAGAGCCAAAGGTATCTTAGGGAGTTCTCAAGGCACCTACATTTTACATGTAAGCGTTTCTAGTAAGAATAAAAACCAACAATGCCGTGATTCAAGATTTGATGTACCAAGAATAGCAATAAGCCCAATTACCAGTTATAGCCCCAGAGTAGGAGAGGTTATATATGTATCTGTCAATAGTGTATTTGAGGTTCCTTCCCCTAAAGTTTGATGAGACTTGACCCAGGGATGCAATTGATTTCCTCGATGAGGTAGAGATGCAAGGCATGAAGCTACACTATTTTAATACTTAGCTGGTGGGTTTGGTGGAGATGTCTTTGTAGAGAATGGCCAAAGATTCGTATCGAGACCACATCCTTCCAAACTTAGGTGTAGTGACTTAGTCGCCTTCAAGGAGATATTTATGGACTATTTCCTCTCCTTCGCAACTAAAGAGGCATTCAAGTTAGAGTTCCTAAGTCTACACTAGGGAGATAGGAAAATGGATGAGTAAATCACTAACTTCATTCGATTGAGGTGATATTCTCTAGAGATTGTTTCATGTGAACTGAGGAAGAACAACTGATATGTACTTCCTTTCATTAGCATGACTATAAGTTATTAAGAGAAATTCTATATTTTAGTGGATATGGCTAAAAAGTTGGAAAGAATCCTTATAATTCTAGAATTTTGTCTAATGGAGAGCAGAGTAGGAAGCATTCAACAGAAACCTCTAATTTTCAACAATGACAGCAACAACTATCAAACTTTTGACCAAGGTATAGTCGGAGTGGGAGATCTCAATTGAGGGTTGTTTAAGCATATGGTCGTAGAAACTTGGGAAGATTCAGGTTTATGCCTACAGTAGGTCATAAAAGTAGTAGATAGAGCTCCAAATATAGAAGTTCAAATTTGACATGCTACATTTATTAGAAGTGTGACAATGCATACTAAGGCCCATGCAGCATCCCATCATACAGTTTACAAACATTGAAAAAGTCAACTGTTTCCCATTTCATTTACTAACATAATTTACATTGTAGTAGTACATTTCATCTAACAAACATTTACATTATCAAAAGTGTTTGGAGAGTTTACTACTCATTTTACAAAAGAATTACATCCAGCGAGAAACCACATCAATAAAATCTATAACTCCTTAGATGTTAGCAGATAAGACCTTTGATCCATTTCTTAATTCCAAAAAGTTCTTCTAGAGTGTCTTAGGAACTAGGTCTCCTCTCTCATACCTAAAAGACAACATTATAATTTTGATGAGTTTTGCAAACTCTGTAAGTGAACCATCATTGATGAGCTCACTTATATCAAATCATAACATCTCATACTCAAACCAAATTTATAGTATATCATACCACCAAAGTACATCATGAATTTCACACTCATTTTAATTAAATCTTTTCAGAATATTTCAAACCTCTTTCTCAGTCAATCATATTATCAAATGTACATATACATGGAAGATCATCATATCAACATAATTCACTAATTGCTCACAATCATTGATGTAATACATTTGAAAACATAATTGCAAATGCATATGTATATGTGACTCCACTTTCATTATTATATTTTTGTGACTGAGTGTCTTTCACTGTCTTATATCCCTTGTAATTATTGGGCTCATTTTACATTCAATCCGTATCCATTATGGATACCGGGCTGTTTAATCATTGAGCTTGTGGCTTTTTATGCTTATATCATACTTTTAATAGATTTCATTCATTTCAGATACAATCATCTTTATATTCATTGGATATAGGTCCGGCATTCAACAATTTTGTTGAGAATGCACTTTCTTTCATATTCACATACAATCAGAAATATTTCCAATACATTCCTAAAAATCAAACTCCTCGGACCATTAATGCTTGGAATTATCAATCACAATTCAATAACTAAAATTTAAGCAGAAATAAATCAATCCTAGTGAGAATCATTTAGGTCGACTCACTGTACGCTCCAACTTATGCTATTGCTTGGATAATCTGGCAATGTTTGGATTTTAGTGTTTGACTTATGCGTCTAAAATCATTCAATACACACAAAATTGATATTAAAAAGTTGATCAATCAAATACATATTTAATCATAAATATGTCATATGCAATGCATGTTCAATGACTGTCCCAGGTATGTGTTCTTATTCTCATTTCTTAATCAATCTTACATTATAAGAACATCTTCATTCTTTTACCATTCGTTCATTTCAAACTTAAATACTTTGTTATCAAACAAGCTCTTCCTTAAGTTATAACATCATTGAATAATTTCAACTTATCAAACATTTAACCAACTTATTCAACATCAAAGTAGATTCATTTTAAGCTTTAATCAAGTCCATATGTGCTATAATAAAGTACCTTAGCATTAATTGTTTCAAAAATCACTTAAAAGAAATAATTTCAGTCTTTATGCTAGCCCATGATCGTGATAAAACCTTCCCACGATCATGACAAAAGCTTATGCAACAGGCCACGATCGTGGGGAATATGCCACTATCATGAAAAAACCCAAATATCTAGGCGATGATCATGTACCTAAGGCCAAGATCCTGCCCTACCTTTCTTCCTTTATTTCACCATGAATTACCAAACTTAGAACCATCATTTACACTCCAATTTTTCCAGATTACAAGCCCTTTAAACCTACACCATTACATCATCATCTAGCTTCATTTTGACTATACTAAGGTTCATTAAACTTTGCCCATGTTTGTCATCAACAATCACTTCATATATATACACTTACATCTCCAATTAAAGAACACTATATTAGCATCTTTCTTTAGCATAAATTCACCTTCTTAAAACTTAAAATTCTAGTTCAATTCATCCATGTAATATCCTATACTCCATGATTTTCATATATAAAAAACAAGTATAAAAATATCCAAGTTTATCCAACACATTTCCAGCACATATCATCACTAACACCATATACATTTCATTCCAATTCAAGCATCATTCTTATTCTATTAATCAGGCCATAAAGATTAGATATTTACTCACTTTTAAAGCTTTGAATTTCAGTTTAAAACTTCAAGATAACCAATCCTTCTAGGCAAGCAAATTCATCACAATTCTAAGGTGAAAACAGATTGATTTTCAACAATAAGATGAAGGTAACAATAGTCTGGTTCTTGGATATTTTGTGAAGGATAAAAATGTGAATTTCATATAACAATGTGGCTAGGTTCAATCAACAACTCAGAGAGAATAAATTCATGCAAGTTTTGGTGGTGAAGCAACAATGAAGGAAATAATATACACTTTGTTTCATCAACATGCTAGGTGTCTCCAAATTACCTAGGCTTGCGTCATTTGGCATGTAAACCATTTGTTCCATAATTAAGCTACCATTTATCCATATATTAAGTTGCCATATGTCACCAGTTAATTAGTCCACATGTCTCCTAATCATTGATCCACTTGTCACTCTATAATTGATCCATTTTTCACTCATTTTTCTATGCCAAATGTCACTCAATGATACATTTAGTAACCCTAATTTTCATGTATCAATTTATCGTACCATTTGGCATTTTTCCTAATCTAAATGTACATATTAATTCATCAATCTCCCAATTAATCACCCAAGTAATTCCAAATTACTAATTGGAATCCAATCAAGTCAAAATTCAAGACATAACAATTCACAATTCATATCATGTTCATTTTAATTCTTTCATACCTCGGAATAAGTCAATTGAGTGAATATGCTATCCTTGTAATGTTTAACAACTATAGTTCGTGTGTGTATGCTAATGGTATGCAAGTGAATGAAATGCTCTCAACGTTATTACTCATTCACAATGACCTAGGGTTCTAACCCTAAGCATGTTCTGAAAACCAGATACTACATTAGTCATGCCATAAAGGTGGATTTGATCTACTACTTGTGTCCCATGGAGAATGATGGTAGGTGTTAGAAGTGAATCTTATAGTACTATTAGTTATTGATTTTGATATAATATTAGGGATGGATTGACTATGTAGTCATTATACCACCCTAGATTGTAGAGAGAGGAAAGTGGTGTGTCAAATTTTAGATGAGGTAGGGTTTACTTTTGAGGAAGATAAAAGAACCATCACATCCAACAAAGTTTTGGCATTATTGGCCAATAAGATGCTTAGGTATAGGTGTCAAAGGTTTTTAGCCTCAGTCAGGGATACCTTTTCAAAAATTAATAACCTACAAAGTGTTCCAATAGTTTAAAAGTTTCTATATGTATTCTCTAAAAAGTTAGCAGGGCTAACTCTAGAGAGAGATTTCAAGTTTTGTATTGATTTAGTACCTAGTACAACTTTGATTTTTATAGGTCCATATAGAATGGCACTTATAAAGTTAAAGAAATTATAAAATAACTGTAGGATTATTAGATAAGGGCCTAATTAGGCCTAGCACATCACTATGTGGTGCACTAGTACTATTTATGAAGAAAAAGGATGGTTCTCTTTAGTTTAAGTCGACTACAAATAGTTGAATAAGGCGACCATTTGTAAAAAGTATCCACTATCCAAAATCGATGATCTATTTAATCAAATTTAAGGTGGTAGTTATTTTTCTATGATTGACCTAAGGTTTTGACATCATCAACTAACAATTAGAGGAAAGGATATAACTAAAACTGTCTTTAGGACTTGATGTGGGCATTATGAAATCCCACAAATTCCATTTGGACTTACAAATGTTATAATGACTTTCATAAATCTAATGAATAAGGTGTTTAGACCATTCTTGGATAGGTTATTAATCATCTTTATCAGTGATATTTTAGTGTAGTTATGAATAGACAAGGAATATGCCTAATCTACAACTTTCATGAAGACCACTTAGCCTAATTTTGTATAAATGAATACAGATTTGCCTTAGAAGGTAAAACACAAAATTTTATCCTTATGAATGCTTGGAAATGCAATTTACAAACTTTGAGAGTCATGAGCAAAAATACAATCTTTTTTTTTATTATCATCAAAAGATAAGAGTTTTATAAAGTTTTAATGGGCTTTTCAAGCCATAATACATCATAGTCCAAAAATACATAATTTACACAAAGTAGAATCGCTCAAAATGAAACTAAATCCTTGTTTTACAAAAACTAACTTAAAATACAAAATAAACATAATCCGGAGTAATGCCCTTATACTCGATCACTCGATCTCTTGCTCATAACTTGAAGATGGGACGAAATGGGGGGTGAGCATAAAACTCGTGGGTAACAATTTTATAATTGGTAATAAGCAAAACCATTGAAAAATTCACAATGCATCATTAAAACACATATTTCTAAATTCTTAATTTATCAAAGACTTTTTAAGCAACCCAAATCATGCATTCAATAAACTTGTCAACACATAAGCACATCAAAATGGTTGGGAGGTCTATAAACAGAACGAACTAACACATTCCCATGAAATGGTCCTATGTAGTCGTGAATAGAACGAACTAACACAATCCCACATAGTGGTTTTGCATAGTCGTAAACATAAGGGAGTTCCTGAAGGAGCTCCATGTCACTTGTGGGCAGGCGGGAGAAGCCTTTAGTCAAAATGCACTTGACATACAGAATGGACCAGACTAAACCCACATAACATGTATTTCATAACTTGTAAAATTATTGCCCAAAATGGCACTTTTCCGGAGAAGTGATTTCATAAACGTAGTATTATTTTCTTTTTTTTCAAAAAATTCAATTTTGCATTCTTTTCAGAAAAGTGATTTCATAAACATAGTATTATTTTCTTTTTTTTCAAAAAAATCATTTTCGCATTCTTTTCATAAATCCTCAACACAATATTCACACACTAAACACATAGCACTTTCTCAAAGCATTTAAAGAGCAATAAATGCACATTTATAATTCAATTGAAAAGCATTTACTTTCTTGATTTGGAAGAAAACATTAATAACTTATTATTCAATTATAAAAATGTAACCCACCTTGAATTCCTTGCTTAACAATTACTCAAAGATGCCTCTCTTCTTGCTCCTTTTGCCTCTCCTCTTGATTTCCTTCGATATTGGCAAAAATCCGAATTCAATAGGATTTTCAATTGAGAACTCAAAGCAATATATACACTAAAATTGATCCTAGAATACTTAAACCCATGCATTTCTTAAGCTTCATGAACCAAAACCCTTCCAAAAATCCAAAAGTTTATTATTGGGCTTACCTTGAATCTTCACCAAACAAAGAGATCTTTGGCTCAAATGGAAGCTCTTCTCTTCCTCTTTCTTTTTCTCTTCTTGAACACCCTCAAAATCAATTTTAGGAAAAGATGAAACCCTAACTTGCTTCTTCCTTTTCTCTCTAATGGCTGAAACTCTCTTACTTCTCTTCTCTTTCACGTTTTTTTTCTTCTTCTTTCTCTTCAAATCACGTTTTTGTTCAATTAAGGCACAAGACACACTTTTCCCTCTTCCAATTCTACTCTTAATGAGTGCAAAAAGTCCATTTAATTACCCTTCCTTGTAAGCTTATGTTCTTTTAACCTTAAGTGATCTTCCAAAAATACCCTTCAACCTTCTTACTACTTTAAAACAACTAAACCATATAATAAAATCCTACTAACATTAACATAATAATTAAAATCCAAAAGCTTAATTTATTAAAACCTCATAATTCATTCAAATCATGCTTAATTTAATGAAAAAAATGTAGGGGCCAACAACTCCACTATATAATCACCAAGTACTTAATGCGACTTCGCGAATTAGATTCATACATTGATAAGCTAAGGAGTTATCTGATAGTTACAATCTTTCTTTTTAGACCTCATATTGCTAGCTTCTTTATGTCATGTGGACCTTTACCAGCATTGGATTGACCAGCATCAGTATGTGGAGAAGATTTGGTCTTTCTACTTTTGATCTTAGTGGGCTTCATCTTTGCCTTCCCTTTAGTTGCTTTAAGGGTTGTAGGAGTAGCTAGCTTGAGTTTGTCTACCTCAGCAATGCAATAGGCAATCAAAGAATTAAAGTCTCATTCCTCATCCTGTGAATAATATGTCTTCACCACATTACTAAACTCTGAAGGGATTGTATTCAGAGTCTAGTAAACTATGATGATATCAGGAAGAGGAAAGATTGACATCTTCAGTGTACTGTGAAGATGAATTATTTTTTATATGTACTCCTTTACTCCCCCTTCTCCCGTATACCTCATGAAGAATAATAATTTAATTAAGGAACTTGTCTTAACATTTGATGAGACTATGTACTTGTTGGAGACATTACCAAGAAATTACTTCGCTATGTCTGTTTTTGGGAGTACACTTAGCAGATGGTTAGGAATGGATCATTTAATGGTCATAAGGTATAATCTGTTAGATCGATCCCAGGCTTCATAGGTTGCTTTATGAGTTTCAAGATCATGGATCCAGGTGGATATGGCTTATCCTTTCTATAGCACCCCACTCCCGCAAGACACGTACTCGACATCGTGAGTGATATCCAAGTCTGAGCTTCGCGAGGGTGACATGCTAGAGCACTCAGTCAGTAAAATCTCTTTACAAAAATCTTTTTCTTTTCTTTTTAAAACAATGCACACTTTTGCGAAAAATTAATAATCAATTCGGGCCCATTTCGATCATAAACTATTTGAATCACATATATAATAATTGCACTCAAAATCAATTTCATTTACAACCCTTTCCATTTTGGAAAGTTATTACAAAATAGATTTGATTAATAAACATGATACAAAAATCTCAAAATACATTCTTTCATACGTAAAAGAATTAATGAAAATAATTATGCAGACGCCAACTAATCCCGACCTCTATCTCTCAATTGCATGAAATAGGTATACTCCCGTTTGCCTTACCGGGTATTCTTTTGAGCTCTGAAAAAATATTTTCAAATTTTGGCTGAGTTTTTCAAACTCAATGAGGTAACCATCATCGATAGTTCACTCAATTCATACAAAACATCACTTCACATAACACATATTCACATTTTTGTATAATTGATTTCATATCACATTTTCACTTAAGTAGAAGCAATTTTGCATTTAAATCAATCAAACATACTTAAACAAATGCATATGGAATGCTCATGAGACTCTTTCGAATTGTTACGTTGCTGTGACCAAGTGCCTAAACTTTCCCGTATCCATTTTAGATACCGGGCTCATTGATAACTGTCCCTTATCTGATGGGGATACAGGGCTCATTTTACATAGTGAGCCTTAGGCTCTTAATCACTTTCTGAGCTCGAGGCTCTTTTTCACACTTTGAGCTTTAAGCTCAGATCGGTGGCTACTCTAGTCATAACTGCCATATTTGATTGTGCTTTGCATCTATCGCAATTAATCATATTATGAAGCACATGGTTCTGTACATTCACATACAAGCAACACTTCAATATCTCAATCCAATATCACAGTCATCGAACCTTCATTGTCCAGAATCAACAATCAAGCCACATTCATTCAATCATTTCAAAACAAAATTTAAATAAACAAGTAATTAAGTGAGGCCATCTAGGTTACTCACAATACGCTTTAGATTAGCACTAGCTTCAATGATCTGGAAACGTTTGAATGCAGACATTCCTGCACATCAAAATTATGCAATACACACAATGCACCATATTAATAACTTTGCACAATTATAAGCATTCACTTATGCACATGTGTGTATATAGAATATATACAATGTATGTTCATGACAATCCCGGGTATCTTTTCATTATTCTCATCACATTATTAGTCTTATATCAAAACTCACCTAAGTAAAATTTGTACTTAAGGTTTATACCTCAAATAAACACTTTGAATCTAATTTCATAAACCAATTAATCATTTCAGATTTTTCTCCAACCACTAACTTTCAGGTCTACTATTCCTGATCATTTAGACAATGAAAATGAGGTAATTTGGGAACACTTTTTGTTTGAGAATTGTCCTTATATCTCATAAGTTTCTAATGACACCAAAATCATTCAATTTGGTTCAGCAGTGTAAAAGTTATTGTAGCGCCCCCTTACTGTAGAGTACCCACCGGAACATCCATAGGTCATTCCGGTACGTATTCTACGATAAGGGAGAAC
>JAOSBN010114250.1:0-10564 GCA_027563595.1 Erythroxylum suave
TTGCACTTTGTAACTTACGTTGTCTGATACCTTCGACTCCTTCTGTCTGAATTTTATTTTGCTTAGACTTCTGCATCATCTGCTTTTTACACACTCCTTTCGTCTGCTTTTGCTTCCTTCTGCTTTTTGCTTCCGTTTGCTTTTGCTTTCGTCTGCTTTTGCTTCCGTCTGCTTTTGCTTTTGTCTGCTTTTGCTTCCGTCTGCTTTTGCTTCCGTCTGCTTTTGCTTTCGTCTGCTTTTGCTTTCGTCTGCTTTTGCTTCCTTCTGCTTTTTATTTCTTTTGCTGCTTCCGTCTGCTTTTCATTCTGTCTTATTTTGTTTGTCATCAAAATCACTTTATATGTGAAGTCAAAATTTTGACTTAACACATAACACATTTCACATGCATTCAAAATGATTAAATCTTCCCATTACTTTCACAAACATAAACTTACATTGTGTTATTACTATTCATAATCCATGTATATACATTACATAACATTTGAGAGTTTACTACTCCATACAAAATGTACAATATGAAATGGGATACTAATTGAAAACATTCTAACTAGACTCCTCAAATATTAGCTGACTAGACCTCTGAGTCATTATTGTTCCCAAAATGACAGTACTAGAATTCTATTAGATTGCCTTAGAAGCTAGAACTCCCTTGTACCTAAAAACCCACATTGCAATTTTGATGTGTTTGCAACCTCGATGAGTGAACCATCATTGATATGCTCACTTAATTAAGAATATACACATCATAAGTATATAACCAAGTTCAACAAGTATGTCACCTCATTCAGTATCAAATCCCACATCACATTTTATCATATTTCAATAAGTACAAAATGTTTACAAACATTTCATATCACCATTTCAAAACAATCCAATAATTCATATTAATAATTCATATGATACATATAAAGTTTTAAATATGCAAATGCATTTGTGACTCCATTTCCATTTTACTTTATTGTGACCAAGCACATATTTACTATCCCGTATCTATTGTGAATACTAGGCTCATTTCATTTACTGTCCCGTACCCATTGTGGATACCAGGCTCATCATTAACTGAGCCTGTGGCTCTTTGTGCACAATTCCTAAGCTTAAAGCTTTTGTTCATGTTGGTCACTCTAGTCACAACTCCTTTATCTAATCTTGCATATCAATGTAATGGAATACATCAATTCACATAATATGCTATCAATACTTTTCATTCAATGTTTTCATGTCATTTATCACATTCTTCGGACCCGAGTCCAACATTCAACACTCAGTTGAGTACACATTCCATATTACACATACAATTTGAAAACACTTTTGTATACAATCCCAATTATCAGACTCCTCGGACAAACAATGTTTGGAATCATAGCAATCATATAAGTAACCATTTAATAACTTAAGTTAACCAGAAACAATTCAATCATAGTGAGAAACATCTAGCTTAACTCATAGTATGCTCCAGACAAGCTATTGCCTTGATGACCCAGCAATATCTGGATGTTAACGATTAATTTTTGTTTCTTTAGTCATGTAATACACATATATAGTTCACACATTACTAAGTTGATCAATCATATGAATATTCAATCTTGCACATATATATGTGTAATGTTTAGTACATGCTCAATTGACCTTTCAGGGTATGTATCTATTCATAAATCTTGACCATTCAAACATCATATTTTGTATACTACCATTTTGCAATAAGGTTTGTACCTTTAAATTAGCTTGATTTACTCTAAATTCATTAACCATACTTTACATTTATCCTTGAACACTTTAATGATCAAAAAGTCTCTTATAATGCACACACAATTGTTACTTTAAATCAGGAATTTCAAAAAGCTAGATCTATCCATTGACCAAACTTTTTCCAACAATATATATTCATACATTTACCCAATTCTCATTCATAATTACCCCATGTTCTTCAATGCTCATTCATTCATACCGTATACACATTACTCATGTCCTTAAGATCATGTTTGCATTAAAAGAACTCATCTATTCCTTTAACAAATTATAAATTCCATATTTGAACTCAACCACATCAAAATAGTCCATTCTTTAGGTTATGGCATCAATTAACCACATAAACTTGCCAAGCTCTTACCAATTAATGAAGCAACAATCTAGGCTCATTCCTAGCCTTAATCAAGTCTAAATATACCAATTTAGAGTGAAATTTCTCAGCTGCTCCTGTTGGATATAGATCCAATTTTTGGCCTTTTTAGTTTCCTTAAAATGGGTCTTTATCATTCTTGGGGATATCAAGATACCATTATGTCAAGATATCTTATCTGTTTTTCCCAAAAAATAGATATCTCCAAAAAAAATTCTAAGTTCAATTCTTTACTTCTTGTATTTAAATTTATTTGTGTATCCACTACAATGATACTATTGTTCCATACCATTAAGGAATAAGATTTGGGGAAAATATAAATCTCCTAGAGAATGAAAAAAAAGTGGTCCACTTTCATGTGGTATTTTTGGCTTAAATTCTTTGACTCCTTGATACTCAATCAAATTCTCTTTTGTGATGATTGAATGCACCCCTATGTCCCCATATTTAGTAATTGCTAAAGAATTTCTTCGGTATTGGGGATCATTAAATTAAGCAAAAATACTATTTCTACAAAAAATACCTATAGGTATTTTTTGTAGAAATAGTATTTTTGCTTAATTTATAGGTATTTCAATTGAGATACTAGAGCAGGGCATTAGTTCTTTCTCTCGTTCTTGAATCGAATGGAGGGGATAATAAATCTATTTTTTAGCCTCTTTGCCAATAAAGCAAAATTCCTATGGGGAATGTCAGGATATATGAGATTATAATAACCAGTACATATGATTTGATTAAGTTCTGAATAATCAGAAATCACACTTTCTTTTTTACCCAAAAGATCTAAACTAAAGAATTTATGTTTAACTTGATCATTATTTAATGAAGGATGAGAAATGTTTATTCTTTCAACAGAAAGAGAATGAAAATTTATTTGATCTTGATCCTTGTGGAGTGAAAAGGGCGCTATATTGGATCTGCACGAGCCCCCTGATAATATCCATAAATGGCTTGTTTTTGGTAAGAGATGATTTAGACATGATATATAGTGAGAGACTCATACAGTGATCACCCTTATTGTTTGTTGTAGGTCATCCGCTATACAAGATTGAGTCGTAGAGTCAGCTAATCTTGAGTCCATATGAGCCAATAGAGAGTCTCTAGTACCTCATTTTGAACAAATGTCTTAAAGAATTCCTGAGAGGAGAGAGACGAGGTATGATAAACTTAGAAAGCAAAAGGTTGTAGACTTTTATGGAAATACAGACCCTGCAGAGGCAGAAGGTTAGTTGGAAAGAGGTTGGTTGGAAAGACGGAGCGAGTGTTTGATCAGATGAACTGTGAGTCTAACGAGAGGTTTGACTATGCAATATTACTACTCCAAGGTCTAGCTTATCAGTAGTGGAAGACTGTTCCTGGAAATTCTACCCAACCATATAGACTAACATGGGAAGACTTCTTAAGGGTTTTTTAGGAGAACTGCATGCCAAAGATCTACCTAGATCGGAAGATGAAGGAGTTTCTATATCTGAAACAGGGAAGTCTTACTGTAGCTGAGTATGAGGTATGGTTTAATAAGTTAATAGGATATGCTACTGCTTTGATTCCAACTTAGGAAGATAAGTGTAGGTGATTTGAGGATGAACTTAATATGGAGATCATAACGAGGTTGCCATTACTAATTTGAGTAGTTTTATTGAACTGTGAGATGCCTCAATCTGAATTGAATATTTATTGAAAGATGAACAAAGCGAGTATAAGCAGGAGTTCACAATGAAGAGACATGGTGAGTCTCAAGTTAATTTTGGTAGGGGATTCAGTAAACACCAGAATAGATCATTCCGATCATAGACTATATCGAGATAGTTGGGTTTAGATCGAGAGGCATTTTTGTATAGGCTGGTAGTGGTAGAGGTCAAGTATCAGGAGGAAAAACACAACAGATGCCTAGTTGTGAGCACTGTGGAAAGAAACAGGTGAGGAGTGTTGGAAGATTGTGGCTCCTTTAAACATCAGATTTGAGACTGTCCCGTAACTTTGAGACCATAATCTGGAGTGAGAAAGGGATCAGTGACTGAGACAATTATCTAGCAAAGTAGAGCTAGTAGAGTAGGATAGAGAGGCAGAGGTTAAGGTAGAACAAGTTCAGTAGGTCCTAGTGTTAGGTCTGAGGTACGGAGTAATCAGTTTCCGTTTCAGGTTAGAATCTTTGTTATCACCAGACAGGAGGCACAAAAAGCTATCACTAGACAGGAGGCACAGAACTCCCTAGATGTTGTTACAGGTGTGTTGCATGTCTTTCAATTTGAGGCATTTGTATTGTTAGATCCAGGATATACACATTCATTCAACTACTCCACATCTAGCATCTGAACTGCATTGTGAAAGAGAGATGTTGAAATTTGGGTTAGAAATGAGTACTCAGTAGGTAGTACTACAGTGATTAGGAAAGTATGTAAAGAGTGCATTAGTCAAGTTGATCAGGTAGAGTTGGAAGCCAATTTGATAGTATAGCAATTAAAGGAGATAGATCTTATTTTGGGTATGGATTAGCTTACTGCACATAGGGTTGTAATGAACTGCTATACTAAAGAAGTCATCCTTGAATTTCCTAATCAACCAATGGTCATATTTTGAAGTGTAAGTCAAGCAGCGCCAACCAAGTTGATTTCATCAATGTGTGCTCTTAGACTGATTCAAAGTAGATGTAAGGCTTCCTTAGCCTATGTGATGGATACCCAAGTTTAGCAGACAATTCAATATATTCCTATTGTTAGGGATTTTCTGGATGTGTTTCCCACTAAATTATCGAGATTAGCCCCAAATAGGGAGGTAAAGTTCATAATTGACCTTGTTCTAGGTACTGCTCCTATATCTATTCCTCCGTATAGGATGACGCTTGTGAAACTTAAGTCTTAGTTGTAGGAGTTGTTGTACAAGGGTTTTATCATACCCAGTGTGTCACCTTGGGGAGCTTCAGTTTTGTTTGTGAAGAAGAAAGATGGGCCTTTGAAATTATGCATTGATTATAAGACATTCAATCGGGTGATAGTGAAGAATAAATATCCCTTACCAAGAATAAATGATCTATTTGATCAGTTACAGGGAGCTTATCAACTAAAAATAGCATAAACTGATGTACCAAAGAGTGCATTTAGAACTAGATATGGGCACTTTGAGTTTTCAGTGATTCCTTTTGGGTTAATAAATGATGCGGCAACTTTTATGATGTTGATGAATAAAGTGTTCCAACCTTACTTAGATCATTTTGTGATTGTATTCATAGATGATATCTTGGTGTACTCGGAGAGCATAGAGGGACATTCTGAGCATTTGAGGTTAGTCTTACAGATAATGAGAAAGAAGCAATTGTATGCCAAGTTCAGTAAGTGTGAATTTTGTCTTGATCAAGTGATGTTTTTAGGTCATATAGTATTTGAACATGTATACAGGTAGATTCAAAGAAATTTAAGGCAGTAATGAAGTGGGAGGCACCAAGAAATGTGTTTGAGATTCGAAGTTTTCTTGGACTAGCAGGTTATTACAAGAGGTTTGTCGAGAGGTTTTCATTGATCTCAACCCCTTTGACAAAGCTTCTGAGGAAGAATGTAACTTTCAGATGGACTAATGAATGCTAAAGGAGTTTTAAGGAATTAAAACATCAATTAACTACTGCACCGGTGTTAGTTATTCCATCAGGATCTAGAGCATATTTTATGTATAGCGATGCTTCACATCAGGAATTAGGATGTGTTTTGATGAAGTATGATAGAGTGATTGCATACGCATCTAGACAATTAAGGTCTCATGAGTTTAACTATCCAGTTCATAATTTTGTACTTGCTGTAGTGGTGTTTTGAAGATTTGTAGACATTATCTATATAGTGAAACATTTCAGATATTTATAGATCATAGAAGTTTGAGATATTTGTTGAGTTAGAAGGAGCTAAATATGAGACAACGATGATGGATTGAATTGCTTAATGATTATGATTGCACAATTGAGTATTGTTACCCAGGTAAAGTTAATGTTGTAGTTAATGCATTAAGCAGGAAATCCAATAGTAGTGTGGCTTAAGTTCAAGCATCGAGGATACCAAACCTAGCTCAACTGAGAATATTAAATGTTGAGCTGAAGTCGGGGCAGAATAAAGCATTATTGGCTACATTAAAGCTTAGACCGGTATTTGCATGAAAGGATCAGAAAAGCTCAAAGCAAAGATCCAGAAGTAATGAAGCTTATTGAGAAGTTGAAATAAAATCTGAATTCTAAGTTTGAATTGAAGGATGATGCATTATGATTAAATTAGAGATTATATATACCTGATGTGGATGATCTAAGAAAAGAAATTGTGGAGGAAGCACATAAAGCTACATCCTGGTACTA
The DNA here is from genome assembly GCA_027563595.1 of Erythroxylum suave. Taxonomy (NCBI): domain Eukaryota; kingdom Viridiplantae; phylum Streptophyta; class Magnoliopsida; order Malpighiales; family Erythroxylaceae; genus Erythroxylum; species Erythroxylum suave. The sequence goes on from JAOSBN010114250.1 coordinate 6,444, forward strand.
TTAAGATGTACAATAATCTCAAACAACATTGTTGGTGGCCAAGGATGAAGAAACAAATGGAGAAGTATATTGCTAAATGTTTGGCTTATCAACATATTAAGGCAGAGCATTAGGCTTTAGTTGTGAAGTTACAGTCATTGCATATTTCAGAGTGGAAATGGTAGAGGATTACTATGGATTTCATTATGGGTTTGCAGGGGGACTCTAAGGCAACATAATGCCATATGGGTCTCTGTTGACAGATTGACAAAATCAGCCCATTTCTTACTGATAAGAGAGAATAATACATTAGATCAGTTAGCCCAGAAGTATGTTAATGAGGTAGTAAGATTACATGGAGTTCCAATGTCTATTATATTAGAAGTAGACCCCAAATTTACTTCCAGATTTTGAAGCAGTTTACAAGCATCATTGAGGATATGCTTAGAGTTTATATTTTGGAGTTTCAAGGAGCATGGGATCAATATGTAGCTCTTATTGAATTTGCATACAATAATAACTATCAAAGTAGTATTGGTATGGCTCCATATCAGATGTTTTATGATAGAAAGTGTCAATCACCCTTGTATTGGGATGAAGAGGGTCTAAGGATTGTTGAAGGCCCATAGTCGATACAAGATACCATTGATAAGATAAAATTGATCCATATTAGGATTAAAGCAGCTCAAGATAGGCAAAAGAGTTATGCAAATCAACACCAGAGGGATATGGAGTATCCAGTAGGAGATAGGGTATTTTTGAGAGTGTCACCCTAGTGAGGAGTGCTAAGGTTTAGTAAAAAGAGAAATTTAAGCCCTAGATACATTGGTCCTTACGAGATTACTGCGAGTTGGACCATTGGCCTACAAGTTAGCATTATGGCTTAGATTCATAATGTGTTCCATGTTAGTATGCTCAGGATATATCGGTTAGGACTGAAACATGTATTACCGGCATAGAAAGTTGAAATTGTAACTAATTTAAGTTATATGGAGGAACCAGTCAAAATAGTTGTTAAGTCAAGAGGACTTTACGATGATCAATTTTGATGACAATCAAATAATAATAATGTTAGGAACAAATGAACATTTTGAAAAGTGTGTTAAGAGTGTAGACGAAGTACAGGACACAGACACAAAAACATAGATGCAAGTCAAGATAGACGCAAAGACATAGACACAAAGGCATAGACGCAAAGACATAGACGAAAAACATAGACGCAATCAAGATAGACACAAAGACATAGACGCAAAGGCATAAACGTAAAGACATAGACGCAAAGACATAGATGTAAAAACATAGACGCAAAAGCATAGATGCAAAGACATAGACGCAAAGACATAGATGTAAAAACATAGATGCAAAAGCATAGACGTAAAGACATAGACGCAAAGACATAGATGCAAATATACAGACGCAAGATGATACAATAGCACGTCGGATGGTTACTTCGATGGAGTTAGTTACAGAACTCAACTAAATGATGGTTATCAAGAATCAAGAAGCGGTTACCAAAGATCAAGAAGCAGTTAGAGAATGAGGCTATAAATACAAGTCTCAGTCGAAGCTTTTGGGCTAATGAACATACGATATCAGTGATCTTTGAGTGCTTACTTACAAGAGATTTTTGTAGTGCGATATTGAGAGAGCTATTATTACTATAACAAAAGCTCATGATATCTTTTTCTAGTGAGAGAAAGAAAAGGCAGATAGCCTAGAGAGGCTAAGATAGCTTAAAGAATACTTGGTGTAAGAGACCTGAAGAGGCTCTGGAAGAGAAAAGAATACTTGTAACTGTTTGGAGTATAGTGAAATACTCAGATAAACTCTGAGGACTGGACGTAGCCCACAGTTTGGGATGAACTAGTATAAAAATTGCAGTGTCAACTTTCTATCCTTTACTTCAGTTTACTTTGTTGTTAAACTACAATATAGAAGTTATTTTGTGATTTCATTACATAATAACTTTCTTATAATCTAAGAAATATCTTCTTAACAAGAAAAAGAAGTTCGTAAGAAGATTTTCATATTCTCAAAAAGAGATACACCATTCAACCCCCCCTTCTGTGTATCGAGTTTATTGTTCATAAAGACTATACTAACGTGTTATTTACTTCAATTAGTATTAGAGCTCGATTTCCTAGAACCACCTTTACAAAGTGAGGACAAAGATCCATGGTAGAATCACATGTCTTTATAGCTGAAGGTGCCTCCGTCACAAGACTTCCTGCATTTAATGGTGAAGATTATCATTATTGGAAAAATAGAACGCGGCTCTTCATAGAATCCACACACATTGATCTTTGGGATATCATTGAGAATGGACCATATGAACCAGTAGATGATGAAGGAAATGCCATTCCTCGGAACAGATGGTCAGCTGATCACAAAGCCAGATTTCAACTAAATTCAAAGGTCAAGTTCTTCTTGAGTTATGCATTGAACAGAAGTGAATATGATAAAGTTCATAGATGCGAGACTGCGAAGGAGATGTGAGACACTCTATCCATCGTACATGAAGGCACAAACTAGGTGAAAGAGTCCAAGATCAGCATTCTTGTACATCAGTATGAACTGTTTAAGATGCAAGAAGATAAGTCTATTGATCAGATGTTTGGATGATTTCAAACTATTGTTAATGGACTTAAAGCTCTTGGGAGAATCTATGATAATCAAGACCACGTGAGGAAGATTCTCAGAAGTCTGCCAAGAAGATGGAGACCCAAATTCACTGCTATACAAGAAGCCAAGGACTTGAGCAAATTAAAGCTAGATGAATTGCTTGATTCTTTGAAGATACATGAAGTTGAGCTCGATGCTGAAGATAAACTAAAAAGAGGCAAATCCATAGCATTAAAGGCTAGTCAGAAAAGTCACAAGACTCAAAGAAACAAAAGTTCTTCGTCTAAAGCTTTAAAGATCGAAGAAGTTAAGAAAGATGATACCAGCGAATCTAATCGTGATTCAATTGAAGATGATGACGAATTATCTTTCATCTTAAGGAAGATCAGAAAGATGTGGAAGAAGAAAGCAAAGGGAAGCAAGAATTTTTCTTTTAAGAAAAATAGCAAAGAAGACGTCAAGAACGAGAAGACTTCTATCATTTACTATGAGTGCAACAAACCAGGACATTACAAGTCTAAATGTCCGTTGCTGAGAAGAGAATCGAAGAAAAATAAATGAACCTAGGAAGATTTAGATTCATCTGAATTTAATTCTGATTCAGAAGGATCAGAACAAGCAAATATATGCTTGGTAGTTGAAAAAGAAGGTGACGAGTAGGTAACTTCTAACTTTAATGAACTTCAAGATGCATATTTAGAATTGTTAGAAGATTCTCATATCATACTAAAACAATATAGATCTCTAAAAAAGAAGTTTGTTGAAAACTTGAAGAACATAGAAGTATTAGAGAAAGAAAACGTCTGCCTCAAGAAATGAGTAGATGATATGAAAAAAATCTCTATTGATAGATCTGAGAAAATTAGTCACTTAAAACAAAGGATTAATTCTCTTTCAACAAATTTATTATCCTTTACTGAAAAAATGAAAAGAATGAATGACATGATCAGTAATTATCGACACCCTAATGACAAGAGTGGTCTAGGGTTTAATAAGAGTAATACTGGTCATAAGAAGAAGTTTGTTCCTCGTAGGAAAAAATTTCATCAATCATCCTTTTATCATTCTATAAATATTTATAAGACTAACCCTAAAGGACCCAAGAAAATCTGGGTACTTAAAAAGAACATAAAATCTGTTACAGATCTCCTTCCTTGGAAAATGCAGCCAGTACCAATGAGATTTGAACAGTGGATGCTCACGACACATGACGGGAAGAAGGTATATGTTCCTAGATCTTCAAGATAAGAAGGGAGGATCGGTAACGTTTGGAGACAACTAGCAAGGGGAAATCATTGGAATCAGTAAAATTGGCAAAGATTCATTTGCATGCAATGATAATGTTCTGCTAGTTAAAGGTTTAAAACATAATTTGATTAGTGTAAGACAATTATGTGACTCTGGTTTTGAAGTATCCTTTAATCAAAATTCTTGCCTAGTCAGAAACAAGGACGGGTCTATATTCTTTTCTGCCAAAAGACGAAATAATCTTTATAAGATCAATTTAGAAGATTTGCAAA
>JAOSBN010114251.1:0-10562 GCA_027563595.1 Erythroxylum suave
AATAATAATAATAATAATAATAACAAAATAATTATTTAATTGATTAGTTAAATTATAATCTATTGATTGGTTAATTATGATATATTATATATATATGCACAACTGTTGCTTAATTACTAATGATAATAATAATTGGCTATTAATTCTAAAATAATACTTTACAATATTTATTTCATGATTTATAACAAAAATTATAACAATTAATAAGTCACACCCATGATATTCGTTTTCACTTTTTACTTCAATATTATAATATTTGTATTTATTTAATATATTTAATCCATTTTTAACAAATACATGACACCATACATTTGATAAATTTTGTATGATCCCTTTCCAAATTTTTACTAACTAATTTAACTGATTCGTTTCTAATATTCTAACTTATATATTTTTAATATAACAAATTTTAACCTTGTTAATTCCTTTGTTAGTGTACATTTCAATATTTGAATATTAATAATTTATATGAACAACATTTTTAATTTCACAGTAATAATGAAATAATATAAACAATAATATTAATATTGTTTAACTACGTATAAAATTAATAATAATAATTTAAAATAATAAGAATAAAAATTTAACTATTTAAGAAGAAAATTACTAATAATAAAGAATTTAATAATAATACATGAACATGTCCCTTTTTCTTTAAGGACAAAAACATGAAATCCACAAGCATTTAATAAAATAAAACTATTCAACAAACAAAAGTTAGCACTCACTCGCTAAACATTTCCACATAACAAGAAAAGCTAATTTGATCGCAGATATGCATACACAAAACACTTGTATAAAAGTTGCAGTTTTTTTTCCTTCTTAACAATGGTACGTCATAGATATCCTCGTCTTTGTTGTTCTTCTTCTTTTTTCTCATCTGTCTGCTAACTCTTGAATTTTCTCTTCTATTTCTTCTTCTTTTTTCTCTAATTTTGCATCCTTCGAAACATCAGCATACCTTGTATAACAAGTACAATTGGAGAATGCCTCGTAAAACAACTACAACAACATATGTAAAGACACCTAAAAGTTGCAATAATTACATTAATAATAAATAATTAATAATGTTCAATAATTATCAATAACATGAACTTAACAAAAGGAAAAACAAAAAGCATCACATGACTTTAGATTGTCACACCATGACCTTAATACTTAAACTAAAATTGTGCTCAACCAAAACTAAAAACACTAAACCATAAAAACACAAACACCAAATAAACAAATTAATAATAACAAACAAATTATTTTCTCATTTAATAATTAAAGATGTTAAATATCAATTCAATGAACGCGACCTAAAATTTTAAACTCATAATAATTCGTGAACAAACTATTCTTCAGAGGCATAACCATAATTAACAAGCACGTCAACCAAAAGACCATTAACATGTCTGATAGACACTCACTCAACTTTCCCTTCTTCCACGCACTCAAAGGTCAAAGATTTTCACTCATTTTTAATTTCATGTTAAACATCAACCACAAGCTTGCTAACAAATTCAATTTTCACTACTAAATATCTAACACAAACATTAATCCAAAGGTCTTTATTTTAGTTGTAATGAGGCTAAGGTAAAGGTAGGGAAAAGATAAAACCAGGCTTTAAACCATAGGACTAATTGAGCATTTATAAAATGATACAAACTAATGAAATATAAAACATTAGAATTTTTTCTTTTCAATTTGAAACATAACCTTACCAGTCTCCCTTACTTTCTCCTTCTCCCCTTTCCCTTCATTTTCTTTTTTCACTTCCATTTTTTCTTTTTTTTTCTTAGCATTTTCTCCTACTTTTTTTTTCTTTTTTCCCTTTTTCTCTTTCTTCCTAACTTGATATCATTTCCTTCTTTTTCCTAATATACAACAACATATATACCTTTTAAATGCTCAACTTGCCCTTACGGTAGGTATAATCAAAAGAAATAAACAACAAAGGCCAAAGCTCATGTTTTAGGTTTTAACCCAAAAAACGTTCCATGTAAGCTGAAGGGGGTTGACTAAGAATAACATCATGGTGGCTTTTTAAGTTCTGAATTTAAATCCTAAACGCCTTCGTCACCTTAATGTTTGCATAAGATTATGTAATCTCAACTAGTATTTTCGAGCAAGTTCTAGATTTTCTTATCTATGAAGGAATACTCTCAACAACGAATAATTATAAATGGTCTCAAATTCTTACCAAAACAAAGTCTCATTCACCTATCACAACAAGTTAATATCCTTTCAATTAAAGTCCAAATCAATCAATTTATGCACACGAATATATTCATTCACTCATATTATGCATTTATAATCTCAATTAAGTTCATTCAATAATCAAACATATTTAACTATTAAAAAAGAACAAACACAAAATGTATCATAAGAAATTAAATCAACGATCTAAGATGCAAATAGCATTGATTAAGACAAACAATAAAACTAAAAATAATTTAATAACAAACAATCAAAATGGTAAAAGTAAAAGGTAGAAATACAATACTAAGATGAAGATGGACGCTTCCTCGAGCGAGGATTGAAATTCACTGGAAAATTCCTAATCTCCACAATATTAGCCTCAATCTTGTCCAATCTCTCATTCATTCGCTGTTCAAGTACAGCAAGTTGATTGGCCAATGATTGATATTCAATAGAATCAGGTGCAATGTTCAAGCGCCTACCTTCACGTGGCAAAGCGTCATCCCCTTCTGTACCTTCACCTACTTCGCCGCAACTCTGCTTACCACTTGAAGCTTCTATTATCTTGTTATTAAGAAGAACATAACAATCACCTTATCGCCTAACAATCTTCATGGACACCAAGCACTGGAAATCTAAACTATAATTCCCAGAAACTAACTACATACTTGTTCTCTCATTCAGTAAACCAAAATACTCTGCAATTTGGGTCACAAATGCCCCGACAACTATTTTCCCATAGCTAACTTTCGCCACATCTATTATATGAATGCTTAACCACATACCATCATTAAAGTGTTTACCATGTACCATGCACCACAGCACAAACAATTCTAGTTTAGAAACTGCATCTTGGCTATCTCCTTTATCAAATATTGTACTAGTTAAAAACCTATAAAGATAACGAAAGCTAAGGTCCACTAAAGAAGATGATTTAGACCTACTCGGAGAGAAAATGTTTGTGGAGTTTGTAATTTCATTCCAAAATTCTTTAGGTCTAAATTCGTCACGATAGCCATATAAATCGCTACGTGGAAATCCAAACATACTATTCAAGTCATCTAAAGCAAGAGCCCACATCCTATTCATCAATCTAAATATCAAATTAATCACAATGCCATCTTTGTTAAAGATCAAATTCAAAGTTGCAAAAAATTCTAAAGTTAATTCAACATATGAATTTTTTCCAAATTTTCCAAATTTGTCCCATCCTGTGTTATTCAACAATTCATTAACTTGCTTTGAAATTCCTAATTCAATTGTAACTCCATAATCAATAAATCTATTCAGTATAATTGGACGATCTTACAAACTTGCATACCTTAATTGACTCTCACGAGTGTTAAATTGAAGGCAAGGATTACCTATAAAAGGCGCATCGTCTACTTGAGAAGATAAAGACCCTGCTAATCTCATACGAGGCACAATCTAAGTAACAATCAAAATCAAAATAACAAATACATTATCAAAAAACAAAGCCATAGCAAATATCCAAACCAAAACAAAACTTTATTATATTTAACCAACATTTTGTTATGTTAAAATCATAAAAAACTAAATACCAAGATATGTTTAACGATATAAAAGATTACCTATATTTGTAAACAGCTTGTAAGAGAGGCAGCGACACAAGGCAACAAATGGTGATAAAGACAAAAAACAATACGCAAAAACCACAAAAGACGGCAACGACCTAACTTAAGATCTAAAGTCCCAACTTTGGATCTGAAGAGATGCAAGATTCTCACACTTGGGTTTTTCAACTACTTGCTCACCAGACAACAAATCTCAGTCGAAGAAGAAGATGAGAAAACAGCCGTGAACAAGTTTCTGTGGAAGAAGAAGATGAGAAAACCATTGTCATTTATTAAGTTAACTTGAGATTCTAAACAAATGGATGTAAATTTAATTTTTTTTATTAATCAAAATATTTTTAAAAATAAATTTTAAATTTTTATATATAATTTATAACTAAAATTTTTAATTTGTCGCCAGCCCTCACGCACCTTTGAGCTGTATATTTTTAAGTTTTTACTTACATATTATACTATCTTATCCATTTATAAGAACCACATTACATTGTCCATTTTCTTTTTTTTTTCATTCCATTATTTTACTAGCAAATTTTACTTATTAGTTTTTAATATTTTAACTTACATAATTTTTATTATTCTATCATATTACCAAATTTTAACCTTGTTAATTCCTTTATAGTACACTTCAAATTTGAAATATTTATAAATAATAAATATCACAAAATTTTAAATTACACAACTTTCTTTTACGCATTAAATTATAAGATATGTTACGCTCAGTGCTTATTTTAATCAACTAAAATATTTAATCGATTATAAACAAATTTTAACTTTTTTTTTCAATAAATGGATGTTATTTTATTTAACTAAAAAATATTTAATAGATTATAAAAGATTTTAATCACACCGTCACTAATGTTATAAATCTTTTAGTTTTTACTTATATATTAACAAATAACTAGTAATGAATAATTACATATAATTATATTTTAATTACATAATTATTTATTACACTTTAATTAATTAATCTATTAACTATATTTTAATTAGTCAATTAATTATATATAAATAATATTTTACTAAAAGACAAAAAAATATGCTCTAATTATAATTTCATTAATTAATTAATGATAATTTAATTATATTTACTTAAAAATGAAAAAAATATATATTTGTCATAGCCGCCTGTGTATTTAATAAACTTTGTAGTGATCGTTCAGTGGCACGATCGCGATGTTTTAAGAAAGGACGCCTTTGACACGATCGCGACACTTTAAAATAGTAAATAATTAATAATAACATAAGTAATAAATAATTAATGAATTTATCATATTTTAATCATATGTAATTACATTTTAATTATTTATTTATTTTAATTATATTTAATAAAAATTGAAAAAATTAAATTTGTTACAGGTATTAATAATAAAATAAGTAATAGTTAATTGTTAATAATTAATTAATCAATTAATTATATTTTAATATTTCAATTAATTAATTATGTTTTACTTATTATTAATTATAAACTATAACTATTACTATTATTATTATTATTAACTATATTTAAAGTATTATTATTATTATTATTATTATTATTATTATTATTATTATTATTATTATTATTATTATTATTATTATTATTCAAGTTGTGAATTGTTAAGTTATAATTTTTGTTATAGGCAAGGTCTAATAATTAAATAAATTGTAATTATTAAGTATGAATATAAGTTAGAATTCATTATCTGAAACTTCAATGAATAAACTGTATTAATTTACGCAGAATTTGACAAAATTGTCTTCATGAAAGTTGTAGCTCTTTCTTTTAGCTTTCTAACGATAGAAAGTTAATAATTTTTGAATTTTTGGATTGAAAGTTATGATGTTTTGAACCTGGCAAATGCATCTGGAAGTCACGATTGTGAACAAGTACGATTGCAACAGTCTAAATTATTCCGAAAAGTCGCGATCATGCTTCACGGGCTTGAGAAACAAAAGTCACGTCTATCACTTTTTCTTTTCTTCTTCTCTGATTTAATTTGTTTACTCATTTGTGTCTAATTTTGTTCGACTCCCAATCCAATTTATTTTCATGTCTATTTTAATTTATGCCATTTTATTTATTTGTTTCTGTATTAATTAAATTCCTAGCATGAATTCTTTTTATTTTTATCTTTTTTATCTTATTTTTATCTTAATTATATATTTTATTTCATTTAAATTTCCTCAATTTTATTTTATTTTATTAAAAACAATAAGAAATTTAATAATAATAATAACAAATATAATAACTAATAATAATAATTTGTTACAATAACTAGAAAATTAATAATAATAAGAAATTTAATAATAATAATAGAAATAAAATTAATTAATTAAATTATTAATAATAATGAATATAATAATAATAATAATATTATTATTATTATTATTATTATTATTATTATTATTATTATTATTATTATTATTATTAGCTATAGATATTGACAGTAGGGAGAAAAAAAGATAATAAGAGGTAAAAATATGATCTGAAACTTCAATTATTAAATTGTATTGATTTAGGCAGATTTGAGCAAAATGGTCTTCATGAAAGTTGTAGATCTTTCTCTTACTTTTTTAATGACATAAAGTTTGTAAATTTTGGACTTTGGAGTAGAAAGTTACGATGAATTGAAGTGAGTGTGTGTGTTTGGAAAGTCACGATCGTGCTTACGCACGATGGCGACCCCATCACCATTCACTAAACGTTGCGATCGTGATGAAACATGACCGCGACTTTCTCCTTCTCCATTGTCTTTTTTCCTCTCACCCGTTACTCCTCACTCTCACATCTGTGACTTTTGCATCTTCTCTCCCTTCTTTTAATTAGTTAATTTATCAGTATATTATTTGTTTTACTCTTCATTCTCGACTTCTCCTAATATTATTTTATTTTTATTATTATTTCTTTATTCCAAATAGTCCCACCATTTTTTTTCTTTATTTTAATAAATAATAATGATGATGATGATTTGTTACAGTAACTAGAAAATTAATAATAATAAGGAATTTAATAATAATAATTAATATAATTAATAATATTATTATTAAATTTAATAACTCATTTTAATTTTAATTTTAATTTTATATAATATTACTTATGGTAATTTGAAGAAAGTTTGTCTTAATTTCAATTTTTTTAATAATTGCATTACATGTTTTTATTGTATTAATTATTTAACATGCATATTGATTTACAAGCACAACAGACATTTGGTTTTGCTAATTTGGAAGAAGTTAACAATTTAGGAGTTGGTATTTCCATTAACAAATGTGGTACTTGTCTTCATGCTGAAAAGTTTTGTATATGTAAAAGATGATTATGATAATAATTTAGGTTAAAACTAATTGTTGGTTGCTGATGTAAACTAACTTAACATTTAATGGAAGTTAGTGCGTTGGCTCGAGTCTCAGTTCCTTATTTTGTGGCGGCAAGGCGCTAAAAATTAAGGGATTTTTAAAAATAAAATAAATTATATACATATATTTATATCAAAATAAAATGATTAAAATTCTTGGTGGGAGTAAAACCATTAAACAGAAAAATAAATAAATATAGTATAAAATAAATTAGACATGAAAATAACTTGCGTTAGGCGTTAAACAAAAAAAAAACATCACATGAATAGCAAAAATAAAAAGAAGCAGTAGAAGAAGCAAAAATCATGGGCGTGACTTTTAATTCTCACGCCTGTGAGAATCTGATAACTGTTTTAAACAAAGAGAGCGATGAAATTTTGCCACTGTTCATCATTTGTCGCGATCGTGCTTGTGTTTGAACAGGAAAGTCGCAATCGCAACTCCCAGCATCTGTCACTTGCTTTTACTCCTTCTATGAATTTTATTTATTTATATAATTATTTATTCATTTATGTATTTATCTTTATTCTAAAAGTCCCTTCATTTTTATTTGTCTGTTTAATTCTTTTTATCTTGATGATGAGTATAAATATATATTTTTATCCTTATTATTATTAAGAATAAAATTAATAATAATAAGGAATTTAATAATATTATTAAATATAATGAATAAATTACAAAATTATTTAATAATATAAGTAGAAAATTGATAATAATCATAATTAAAAACAATTAAATTGATAATAATAATTAAAGAAATAGTAATAATAATTCATAATTTATGCCATTTTATTTTATTTATTTGTGTATTTATTAAATTCCCACCATGAGTTCTTTTTATTTTTATCTTAATTTTATTTTAGTTATATATTTTATTTAATTCCCCAACTTTATTTTATTAAAAACAATAAGGAATTTAAGAATAATATTAATATAATAATAATAATAATAATTTTGTACAGTAACTTGAAAATTAATATCAATAATTAATAATAATAAGAATAATAAAATTATTAATAATAAAGAATTTAATAATAATAATAATAATAAATGTAATTAATAATAATAAGTATATACACTCAAGTAGAGAATTAATAATAATAGTAGAAGTAGTAAATAATAATAAGAATAATAATAAATTTAATAGGAATAATAAATTTAATAATAAGAAGAAGAAAAATAATAATGATAAGGACTTTAATAATGATAATAGAAATAAAATTAATAATAATAAGTAATATAATAATAATAATAAATAAAATTAATAATAATAATAAGGAACTCAACAACAACAACAACAACAATAATACTAATAATAATAATAATAATAATAATATATTATCATTATTATGATTATTATTAAAAATAATAACTCATTTTAATTTTATATAAGATAAATAAAAATTTAACAAATAAAAAACTCTTCCCTTAATTACCCGAGTGTGAATTTGAAATAGGAGAAAGGAGTTCTCGGCTGGGTCGCGGCTTAGCTTATGGCTTAGTACAGAAACGTGTGTGAGTTAAAGGCAGCGACAGTTTAAATTTTAGAGAAAAACAACAGTATATCTGTATATGTATGTTAGACAGGGTAGGACAAAAGATCCGGACTCGTGCACAGGTGTGCGCTTATGTTTTTTTTTCATTTTTTTATTTTAATTATTTAATTATTACTTTAATAGAAATTAAAGTAAAAATGAAGTTTAATTACTACTTTAATTAAAAATTAAATTAAATAATTATATTATTATTAATTTTATAAAAAATAAAATTAAAAAAATTGGATTAGTGCAGGGGCCCTAAAATAAAAATAATTAAATAATTATTTTATTTTAATTATTTAATTATTACTTTAATAAAATTAAATGAAATTTAAATTTACTTATTGCTTTAGAAAAAATTAAATTAAATTATAATTATTAATTTTATAAAAATTAAAATTAAAAAGATGCCCTAGTTTTGAATTTGTTTTTGTTTTTGTTTTTTATTTTTATTTTTAAATAAAATTAAAATTAAAATTAAAATGGTAAAAACAAAATTTATCTCAAATTTTCAAATTTTTTATTTTTTATTTTTAAATAAAAATTATAAGATAAAATTTTAAATTTTAAAAATTTATTAATTTATTAAATTAGACAATATATTATATATGTGGAATAATTTGTTTTGATTTCAATGAAATATTTTAGTCGATTAATTTACTAAAATTATTTATATAATTTATAAATTATATAATTATATATATAAATAACTAATTTTACCAAACATCTTTAATAAAAAGGTGATGGAAATAAGTGATTGTGTGCATACACCATCACCTGTTTATTAAAGATATTTAGTAAAACCATCAGCTGTTTATATAATTTATAAATTATAGAATTTTATACGTAAACAACTAATTTTACTAAATATCTTTAATAAACAGATGATCTAACTTGACCAGCAGACACCATCACCTGTTTATATAACTTGACCAATAGATGCCAACAACTATTTATTAAAGATGTTTGGTAAAATTAGTTATCTATGTATAAAATTCTATAAACAATTTTAGTAAATTATTCAAATTGAAATCAAAACAAATTATTCCACATATATAATATATTGTATAATTTAATAAAGTAATCAATTTTTAAAATTTATTAAAATTTTTATTTAAAAATTAAAATTAAATAATAATAAAAAAACGAAGTTTGAAAAATTGACAAAAATTTTATTTTTTATCATTTTAATTTAAATTTTATTTAAAAATAAAAAACAAAAAAATTCAAAATTAGTGCATCTTTTTAATTTTAATTTTTTATAAAATTAATAACTATAATTAAAATTAAAATTTTATTAAAGTAATAATTAAATTTAAATAAATAAAGAAACATAAGTGATTGGAATAATCCAATTTTTTGATTTTATTTTTTATAAAATTAATAATATCATAATTATATTTTAATTTAATTTAATTTAATTTTTATTAAATTAAATAATTAAATAATTAAAATAAAAATAAAAAAGATAAGTGCACGGGTGTGTGAAGGAGCCGTTTAAAATTTTTAAACAGATACGACGTTGTTTATTTATTGGATAGAGTAGGACAGGATTATCTTAAATAGAGGATCCAGACTCGAGTTGATTCATTTGGAATGGTCGTACACATTTTTTAACATACCAAAAGCATGTTGCAATCTTACCCTCATCTAATAAAGAAACTATTTTCAATAAATATTAAAATTTTTCCGATTTAAATGATTTAATTTCAAATAAAAATTACGGTTTAATTTAAAAGATATCTTGACCCCGTTTGATTGTTGATCAATGTTATGAATACCATACCGGACTCGGTACCGGATTGAGTTCTGGAACAGAACTGTACCAGTATCGGTCAGTACCAGATACCGTTTCGGGTAATTTTTAAAATTTATAAAATAGTCCCTAAAATTTTTAAAATTTACAAAA
>JAOSBN010114252.1:0-10561 GCA_027563595.1 Erythroxylum suave
ATGGGCTAGATGGTTCTATCATTCATGTATTCCTTTAAATGCTTTAAATTCACCATATTTTCAAGAAGCAATTGATGTTATAATAGCAATAAGTCCAGGATTTAAGGTACCATCTTATTATGAGTTACGTGTGCCTTTGTTTCAAGATTTAAAAAAGGAATGTCAATTAATTGTGGATTCATATAAATCTAGTTGGGAATCAACGGGATGCACTATAATGGTAAATGGGTGGACTGATCAACGACAAAGAACCTTGATTAATTTCTTGGTTTATTGTAATATTAGAACAACTTTTATCAAGTCTGTTGATGCTTCTGACATGGAAAAAAGTGCTAATGCTTTATCTGAAATTATCGAGTGGGTTGGACCAAAGAGTGTAGTGCATTTTGTAACAAATAATGCAGCTAATTATGTATCAGTTAGGTACTTATTACAATTAAAGTATGGCCATATTTATTGGTCTCTATACATTGCTCATTGTATAAATCTTATTTTAAAAGATGTTGATAGTATGGATTATATTTCTAGTCTTGCTTCATGCACATCTAAGATCACAATTTTTGTATACAATCATGTCACATTTATGTCTTGGTTAAGAAAGCAAGAAGATTAGGTTGAGATCGTACATCTCGCTACTACCAGGTTTGCAACTACATTTATTACTTTGAAAAGTGTTTATCAACATAAGCAGCTACTTCAAAATTTGGTGACAATTAAACACTTTTCAAGTCATAAATTATCAAATAGTGAAAAAGGAAAAGAAGTTTGTGCTATTATTCTAGATAATAAATTTTGGGATGCTTGCTTGATCATTGTGAAGATTGTTGATCTGCTTATAAGGTTGTTGAGGATTGTTGACTCAAATGAGAAGTCATCTTTGGGATATATATATAATGGAATATATAGAGCTCACAAAACAATTATAAATCATTTTAAAGGGAAGGAGAAATTGTACAAGCCTTATATAGATATGATTGATCGACGATGGGATAAGCATCTTACTCAAAGGATTCACTTAGCAGCTTATTTTCTCAATCCTTATTGTTTATATAGTGGAAAAGCACGTAAAATTAATATTATGGGCGGTTTGTTTGATGTGATTGAATGCAAAGGTATTTTCTCTAGTGAAGAGCAATCATAAGCAATAAATGAAATAAACTGTATCGTGAAGGTTTAGAGAGTTTTGCTAGATCATCAGCAAAGAGAGAACTTATGATGAAAAAAATGCAGCCAGGTAAGTTTTATACTTTTAATTCATTATTTACTTATTAATAATATATATTTTTATCATAACTATTAATTTAAAATGCAGATGAGTGGTGTAAATTATTCGATGACAGTGCTCCAACGTTGAGAAAACTCGCTATTAGGTTACTCAGTTAAACAACTTCTGCATTAGGTTGTGAACGTAATTGGAGTGTTTTTGAACGTATTCATACAAAGAAATGGAATCGCTTGGAACATCAAAGACTTAACGACCTTGTTTACCTTACTTATAATCTGCGAATGAAGAACAGGTATTTTATATTTTTATTTTTATTTCAATAATTTTATTTTTATTATTGACTTTATAATTGCTCTATTATGTGTTCAGAGTGCTTAGCAAGAAGAGAACATATGATCCAGTTGATATCGATTGTATTGAACATGCTGATTTTTGGATCGAAGAAGAAGAACCATCTTCGGATCTTGATTATAATGAACTTGAAAAGACGATTTATAAAGAAAATGCATTTGTCACAACGAATGAATTAAGAACATCTACTGATAGTCAGTTCATATCTTATTTTGATTATATTTAAGTTAAAATTATACTGTCTTATAAGTTTACAATTGAGAATAATTTCATATGTTGCTAATTTGTAATTTATTTTAATGCAGTAGAAGAAGTTGTTGCAAATACTTTGGATGAAAGCGTAGTTTATGAATCTTTAAATAGCACCGAAGAATTTGGAGCTTTTGACGATGTTGAGACGCAACATCCTTTAGAAATACAATTTTTATTTTTATTATTATTTCAAATTTTATATTAGACTCATATTTATTTATTTTTAGTTCATTATATAATAATAGACATTGGTGTATTTTTTATTTCAATAAAATATTTTTATTTTTTCTTGTTCTTATAAGTTTTACTTCTTATTTATTATATACTGGTTTTATAACGGTTCATTACCGGCTGAACTTCTAAACCTTAAACTTTTCCTTCTACCAGTTCAATGTCTGGTTCAGTTTTTAAAACATTACTCCTATCCTAGATATTATATCACTTTCTCCTAAAATTTAAAGTTAACTTCAACATATTTTGATGCATGAAACTAATTTAAAACAACTATATATTGATTGGAATTATGATGGATGCTTTAGATTGATTTTTAAGAAAAATGGGATATAAAATTTGAGAAATAACTAAGTGTTTGATGTGTAACTAAATTTTGACTAATTTAAATATATAAGATTTTTATTTACTATATGTTTAATTAAGTAATTTACTAAAATTTAGAGTTTCGATGCCAAACCTTGGGGCAGTTGGTGTTAAAGTTACGACTTTATAACTAGAAGGTTACTTGTAAAAATACAAACGAAAGATATTGTATATTGTTGACCTTCTCTCACATTATGCAACTTTTACTGGTATTGACAAAGGTTTGACTCCATATTTCCCTCTCCTGTGAACATAATACTCATCATCGGGGGATAATTTGCATCTCATAATACAGTTCAACTTTAACGGATTTGGAAAGGAGATCATGTAGTCATCAGAAAATTGTATAGAAATAGTTCAATTTTGTATCTCTACTTCTTTAGTAAAAGAAAGGTAAACAAGTGGGGAACTTCGAGAAAACAATGTTTGTATAACTTTCACAATTATGAGCATGACAGGACTGACAAGTATAGTTGCCCAACCTAGAATTCAGGCATGATTTTCAGGCGCAGATATTTAGTATCAAATTTCAAACGTTCAACGTAACATTGGAGACCAAATCGGTTAGCGAGTAGGAAATAAAATTACGAGAGGAAAAGGCTTCTTATTAGATCATTGATATCCGAACCAAGTTGAAAGTAGTAGACGCGAACACCGAAAACATGCCAAACTGTCAAAACATATCAATATTTCTTAATGAAGTCATAAATGTGGTTGTTGGTCTCCTCTGGTCGTTCTTGGTTGTTGAAATGAGCGGCTCCTTCCATCACAACAGCTTCCTCCAGAAGAGGTACATGACGCTTGAAATCTTTGCTGTGTACATATTCCTTTATCCCGGGAGTCGTATAAACCATATCCAGCTCTCCCACAACAAACTTCACAGGCACTTTCACTGGAACCCCTGTCCATGCTGCTGTTAGCTCCCAGTTCCTGCATCACCCACACTGTAATTAACTAACAGAATTGAGTGATAATGAAAAAATTTGAAAGTTGTATGAAGATTGATTATAAGCAAACATACAAATCCAAAGCTCTGTAGTAGTTCAGTCCTCCGGTGAAGCCTTTATGACTAAACTTTGTTGCATAATAATTAAGGTCTGCTTCCGTTAACCAAGATGGCAAAACAACTGAACTCTCTTTACAGATTCCAAATGCATTTTCCTTTGACAAGCATGCTGGACCTGGTTTACGATCAGTAAGAATTTTTTTCAGCACTTCTGCAACGCCAACACTTTGGATTTCAGCTTCGATTGCCCCTTTTTCCTGCCCGTTTAAGAGTTAAACAGATCCATTGGTTGAGACGCACTATTAGACTATATCAAGAATCGCACTTAACTGCAACTTAATAAAATTAAAACAACTGACACCAAGAAGCAAGCCTTAAACACTAAGTCAGGTCTCGAAAATGAGTTCTTTCTGATTTTTCATCAAGACTCGACTATCCTGAGCTCAACTGGTATCAGACGCAAAAAAAAGAAGAAGAAACAATAGTGGCTTTTGTGAATGCATTGTCAAGAACTTCGCTAGATCTAATCAAATGAATGATAAATGAAGTAGAAAAACCTGAAATCTGCACATGTAGTAATCGTCTCCAAAGAGCAGTCGCATGCTTTCCAAAGGCTTAATCTTGGGATTCCTAGGCCTGAAAGGAACACTAAGGCATACGTATGCCTTAACTCTATCAGGCCTAAACAAGCACAAGTACCATCCAATTATGGCACCCCAGTCATGAGCAACAAGAAAAACTTTATCAGCCCCAAGATGGTCCAAAAGGGCAATCAGGTCACCAACAATGTGATGACAGGTATAGCTAGTGCTTGAAGGAGGAGCTTCAGAGTCACCAAAGCCTCTAAGATCTGGTGCAACAGCATGGTACCCCAGCTGGCTTAAAGCAAGAATTTGGTGGCGCCATGTATACCAAAGCTCTGGAAATCCATGTAGAAAGAGGATTACGGGTCCTTGACCTTTCTCAGCTATGTGCATTTTTATGCCATTCACATCCACCATTCTGTGTTTTATACCCTCCATTTTTCTCTTGTCCTTAGCCTCCACGGAACTCCTTATGCGGGCTTTGCTTCGTTATGTAGACCATCGAAAGTTTACAAGTTGATGGTCCTATAATTTTAAATTTCCGAGGGTTGTTGATCAGTAGTAAATGGCAGTAAATAAAAGACACTGATTCCAGTACTTGAATGATACTTGGGGAGTTGCCATGCTAGACTTTGGCATGTGATCTTTAAACGTGGCACAGAGCATCGAATTTTCTTTTAGTGGTTAATTGGCAAGGGAAACCATTCCGTGATAAAATTAATTTGGTAGTTAGGAAATGCATGTCGCACTTCTGTTACAGGGAGAGAGAGAGAGTGTGTGTTTTTAATGTTGACCTCATCTTTAAAAGTCATGTTAGGAGGTATTTGATAAGTGTTTAATTCTGAATATTTTTAGTTTTATATTTAGTGTATTTGCGCTTGTTTATTTGAGTATATTTATTATTTTTAATAGTTAATTTGTTTATATTTCATTCCCATGTCATTATTCATTTATTTAGAGGAAAAGATAAATTCGGACAAATTTAAGTTGACTTGAAGTCACTGATAAGCTAATTTTATACTATATTTTAGGCTCTCAATTGCTTGTATTTTGATTACTCTTTGATTGATTTATCTTAATAAACCACCTAAATTTGAATTATGTTCACTCTGTATAGGTGAAAGTCGATTTTTGCTTAGAAATACGAATAGTTCAGTTTTTTGCATATATCCTCTTCGTTTCAGATCCGATTGGGGAGATTTAAAATCTTAAACAAAGCTAAAAGGATGTACTAAAACTCATATAAGAAGTCAAAGCCCAATTCTATCATTTGATAAGTCAAAATCAGCAAAAAAATTGCAACTAACTATTGACTCTGATATCAGCTGACTAAGTCACAGTGTTTGGGCCATATCATGAGTTGTACATGTCCAACTGAGGTGATTCAAGAGCCCCTAGAAAGAGGACATCCAAACCTACGATTTTTATGAAGAGACTAGGAGCGAGAATCGGACATGGAAGAAAATGAGTATATAATTTCCTGTGATAGCAAAGTGTTATAAATTTGAGCAAAATTTTCATTTTTCATTCTTGCACTAATCAAATGGATTTAAGATATTATTGGTTGTGATCTATTGCTCAAGAGCAACTAATGCAATTGAGGAATAGGCGCATAGGCAAGAATGATCATGAAATTGTGGTAGTTCCTAGGAGTGAACTTAAGTTGTATAGTGTTAACGAAGTTTCTACAGACCGAAGAAGAATCTAGAGAGGAAAGAGAAATGCTACAGACAAGGACACTACACACAAAAAAATGCAAGACACATTTCATATAAGGACATAAGGGCATAATAAACTTTTTAGCACCAGCCAGCTGGACTAATACAAGTTGTTATAATAAAACAAATCCTAACTCTTTATTTTATTATGTCCTTTCTATTAAGTATAAGGTCAAGATTAATTTAACAAACGCATAAATATGCATCTGAACAAATAATAATCGTGTACAAAAATTACAATAATATAACTTTCGTTATATGGTATCAGAGCTTCGTTGACAAACGTCAAAAATGGAAGAAAATTCTAAGTCATCTGCCACCACCCTAAATGATACGTCATCCTCTCTTGACTTTTCAGCTCGAGCAAAGACTCTAAGCTTCAATTTGCCCATCAAACTTGATAGGCAAAACTTTGCCAATTGGAGAGCTCAAATCCTTGCAGCCATAAGAGCTCTTGAGCTTGAAAACTTCATAAACTCAATACCTCCTCCTTAGTTCATCACTAAAGACACAAACCAGGTCATTGAAAATGCAGAATATAAACCATGGCGAAGAACATATCAACTATTGCTATATTGGTTATTTTCAACAATCGGAGAAGAGGTAATAGGACAGGTAAATCGCTCAAATTCATGCTACCAAGTTTGGCAAAATTTGGAAAATCTTTATGCTCAAATATCCATGGTCAAAGTTCTTCAACTAAAGCATCAACTCTCAACTATTAAAAAGGGCTCGCATACCATATTAGAGTACATGCAGAAAGTTAAAACCATTGGATACTCACTTTAAGTAGCAGGACAAGAAATCAGTGAGTATGAATTAATATTGAGTGCTCTAAATGACCTTGGTTATGAATATGATCATGTTGTGGTTTATTTAATGCATTCTATAAAAACTTCGACATTACAAGAAGTGCAATACTCTCGCATGATGCATGAAACAACAATAGAGCAGCTAAATACAATCAATCAAGTAGAAATCTCACCACCAACTGCAAACTATGCAACCTTCAATCAAAACAATTATCGGGGAAGAAGTGCATTTAGAGGAAGAGGAAATCATGGTAAAGGAGGTAGATGGAATGGAAACAGAATTTTCTGTCAATTGTGTCATAAACCAAGTCATAAAGCATTAAAATATCATAAAAGGTTTGATGTCTCTTGGCAAGGTAATACCACCCAATGATGGAAACAGAACACAGTCACACAACATACACAGAACAATGTACAAAACTATCCTCAATCCTACTTTGCTCAAAATTAGCATAGAAATCCCTCATCTGAAGCAAACAACAACAATACATGGTTTATAGACAATGGGGCTGCAAATCATGTCACAGTAGATCGCAATAATTTGTCAATAAGTTCAGAATATGGTGGAAAGGGTCAACTCATTATTGGTAATGGTAACTCTCTTCTTATTGCTAACATTGGCTCATCTCACATACATTTTCTAGACAATATACATATACCTCTTGCACTAAGACAAATTTTGCATGTTCCCAACATAACCAAAAATTTACTCAACATCTCTAAACTCACCAAAGACAACAACATTTCTGTTGAGTTTACTAACAAAAATTGTCTATTTAAGGACAAAGCAACAGGGAAGATTTTACTCAAGGGAGTGCTTCGGGATGGTCTCTATAACCTCAAAGCCACTAAATAACCCGATAATATCAGGCCAAACATGCAAACATACTCTAAGTCTAGTCTTTCCTAATAAAAAGTCTCTTCTTTAGGCAATCATTGTGAGGCAAACATAGCATAGAAAAATGGAAATGTTTGGCATGCCAAATTAGGACATCCTTCCAATAATATCTTCAAACAAATTTTAAGATCAATGAAGTTCAACTTTCATTTCAAAAATCTATCTTATTGTGATGCTTGTAAGCAAGGTAAATTGCATCAATTGCCTTTTCAAACTTATGATATAACTGCTCAAAATCCTTTAGAAATCATATATTCAGATATTTGGGGACACTCTCCACATCTCTCAACCGAAGGGCATGAATACTACCTAATTTTTGTTGATGCCTACACAAGATTTACTTAGCTTTATCCTCTAAAACAAAAATCAGACCCGGTCTATCTTTATTAAATTCAAAACCAACGATGAACTTCAATTAAACAAGAAAATCAAAACTTTACATACTGACATGGGAGGTGAATATAAAGCTCTCTCACCCTATCTCACAAAGCATGGAATACAACCACTGTTTAGTTGTCCTTACACTCACCACCAGAATGGTGTTTTCGAAAGAAGACACGGACACATCACGAAACTGGGACTAACTTTTTTATCTAATGCTCACATGCCACTCACCCATTGGTTAGAAGCCTTCTCCATAGCCACCTATCTTATCAATAATCTCCCATCTCCTAGACTAAACAACCTCTCACCATTTGAAAAGTTGTACAATAAAACACCAAACTATCTTAATCTCAAAACTTTTGGTTGTAGTTGTTTTCCTTATCTCATATATTTCTTGGGTATAGCTCAATGCATCAAGGTTACAAGTGTTTGACTAATCAAGGGAAAATCATAATTTCTCATCATGTTAAATTCAATGAGGAAGAATTTCCATTTTCTTAACTCTTTCCCACACATTCAAACTATCCTATAGCTCCACCAAGTCTCCCAACCTTTACTCTAACTTTAACTCCAATCAGTACATCTTCATCAAAGGCTGTCACGAATCAATCTTCTTCAGCAGAATGCTCTTACTCAGCTGAATCCTTCAACAGACAAGTAAGCTCTCAAAACCCTAGCTCACCATCACATTCCACATCCTCACTAAACAGACAAAATATCTTACCTAACTTCATTCCATCCAAACACTGAATCAAATTCTTCATTTTTACACATACAAAATTTTCATCCTATGAAAACTTGATCCAAATGTAAAAATTTTAATAAAAACTCTATTACTTTTCTCTTACCTTAAATCCACAAACTAAACCTATAACAGTTTCTGAAGCTCTAAACAACCCTATATGGTTTCAAACTATGCAAAATG
The DNA here is from genome assembly GCA_027563595.1 of Erythroxylum suave. Taxonomy (NCBI): domain Eukaryota; kingdom Viridiplantae; phylum Streptophyta; class Magnoliopsida; order Malpighiales; family Erythroxylaceae; genus Erythroxylum; species Erythroxylum suave. The sequence goes on from JAOSBN010114252.1 coordinate 8,753, forward strand.
AATTCAATGCCATACAACAGAATCACACCTGGACACTTATCTCCTATAAGCCTACCATACATGTTCTTGGCATAAAAATGGGTGTTCCGAACTAAATATAATGCTGATGGGACTGTATCTAAACTCAAGGTCAGATTTGTTGCCAAAGGATTTAATCAAACCCCTGGCATTGATTTTTCAGAAACTTTCAACTTTGTTGTGAAAGCCTCAAGAATAAGAGTAATCCTTTCACTTGTGGTCTCCCATCATTGGCAGATTCAGCAAGTTGATATCAATAATGCATTTCTACATAGGGAGTTAAATGAAACTGTTTTTATAAACCAACCACAAGGATTTGAAAGCAAAACATAGCCGCATCATGTATGCAAGCTAAATAAAGCTCTCAGTGGATTAAAACAAGCTCCTAGGGCTTGGTTTCACAAACTAAAATATGCATTGTCTCACTGGGGGCTTCATAACTCAAGGTCAGATAACTCTTTATTTTACTCAAACAAAAATGGAATTATTACAGTGCTACTGGTCTATGTAGATGACATTCTAATCACTGGAATTCAACTTAAGCAATCCATGCAATTATCAGTCAATTACAGTCTCAATTTGCACTTAAAAATACTTGGAAGTATAAATCATTTCCTTGGCTTTGAAGTATACTGAAAAAAGGATGGCTTATAATTTTCAAAGAAACAACAAACTGAAGATCTACTTACCAAAACAAACATCTTGTCATGCAAGCCTTCCTCGACACCAATCACTCTGATATCCAAGTTGTCTCTACAGAATGGTTCCCAAAGTTTTACCGAAATACCATAAGAGCTCTTCAATATCTATGTAATACAACACCAGACATAGCTTCGCAGTCAACAAATTAAGCCAATTTTTACAAAATCCTTTAAATACACCGTAACATCCCGTCCCCATATTAAAGAATTGAATCTTGATTTCAATAATGGAGAAAATGGCAAAGAGAGAATTAGAAAATTTCAATTCAAGCTTAGAGGAATGTTAGCATATACGCATGTGAAAATTGAGTTCTTGCATACATGCACATGCACTCATTGACATTTCAGGTATAGTGAATAGTAATAGGATAGATTGAGATTTGTGGTTATAGCAAAAGATTTGAATGAAATGGAGTAGGAAAAAAACTAGAAGAAAAATCTAAGTGTTCGATTTAGTGAAGAAAAATGTGTTGAAGAAGGTTTCAGAGAACATTGAGTATGGGGATTACTGATGTTGGAGTAGGAAGATCAGGTTTGATTAAGGGGGAGAGACGATCAGGAGCTTAGACATAACGTCTAACTATTATCGTCTGGGTTGACTTTTGCTTCGTCTTAAGTTAACCGCATAACACAGACGAAATGGATGTGAAGTAGTGTAAAGACTTAAGGGATACACAGACGAAGTGTATCGTCTGTGATGACGTCACAAAATAAACGCAAGGAAAACACAGACGCAAAGTAGACATTTCATCTGTCTTTTAAATTTTGTCTGTTCGATATGCACTTCGTCTGGTGCATATCGTCTACTTTGACTTCGTCTGTTCGATATGCACTTCGTCTGGTGCATATCGTCTGCTTTGACTTGACTCCGTCTGCTTTGACTTCGTCTACTCGATATGCACTTCGTCTGGTGCATATCGTCTGCTTTGACTTCATTTCGTCTGCTTTGACCCCCTATCGTCTTCTTTGATTCCGACTGCCATTAGACACTTCGTCTATCTTTTGGCATATCGTCTGCTTTGATTCCGACTGCCATTAGACACTTCGTCTGTCTTTTGGCATATCGTCTGCTTTGATTCCGACTGCCATT
>JAOSBN010114253.1:0-10561 GCA_027563595.1 Erythroxylum suave
CTGAAGTTAACATGCCACCCTCGCGGGGCACGGATTCGGTCATCACCATCGATGTCGGGTTCGGGTCCAACGGGAGTAGGGTGTTACACCACTAGTGGTATGGAGCTCCGTTATAGACTCCCTCATGTTTACGACTACGCAAAACCACTATATGGGATTGTGTTAGCTCATTCTGCTCATGACTACACAGGACCATTTCATGGGAATGTATTAGCTCATTCTGTTTATAGACCTCCCAAACCATTATGATTGCTTATGTTGTTTATGAATTTGTTGATAAGTTTGAGACTTTAAGAAATACATGTCTTTTGTTGTTTATAATGTGATTGACAAGTTTGAAAATTTGGGAAATACATGTGTTATGGTTGTAAAGCATTTTACTGCAGAAATGGATATTTTCAATGGTTTTGCTTGTTTCTCTCTCTAAACTTGTTACCCACGAGCTTGTAAGCTCACCCCCTTATCCCCACCTCTAGGTGAAGAGCAAGAGATCGGCTAAGAGAGAGTCAAGGCATCACTCCAAGATTGCATAATTTTTTGTATTTAAGTTAGTTTATGAAAACTCAAGGCTTTAGCTACATTTCAAGTGTCACTTACATGGGCATTTTTGTATTTTTGGATTATGAGATTAATGATGTATTTGGGTCTTCAAATTCCCATTAAATCTTTGTAAAACTCTTTTCTTTTGATGTTAATGAAATATATGTATGTGTTGCCCATAAATTTCCAAGTTTTTGCATTACATTTTCAAGCATTCATAGGGGTAGAAATTTGTGTTTTGACTTCAGGGGAAAAACTGTACTGGTCTAGGCTGATTTGGACAAGGTTGTCATATGGAACTTTTTGTTCATTCTTTTAACTTTCCAATGATATATAGTTTGTAAATTTTGGGGATCAAACTTGAAAGTTATGATTGCTACAAGTTAGTGACACTGCAAAGGGTGTATACAGGACATTTTGTAGCTTTTCTATTTTGATCTAATAGAATAAGAGTAATGCGGTGTCTCGAAATAGGATGAAATAGTGTCATAAGTGCTATGGTGTCTTGAAAAGGGAAGAAGTAGTGTGGTAAGTTAGAGATGAAATGAAGATGATAAATGGGATTGAACATATGCAGAAATTTATGATGAATGTATATAAGTTAAATGATTGTATTTTTAGGATGATGACCAAATATGGATGATGAATTGATTGTAAATGATATTGAGTTGAAATGCAAGTGAAAATGATGAGGAAAATGGGCTAGGAATGATAGATATGCATAAGATGGGTCGTAGATAACTTGAAGGAGTTGGAAATAAGAAATTTGACCCGTAAATATCCGCTAGGTGGACTTTATGTCAGCTAAACAGACCTTCTTGGGTATCTTGGTGTCTGTTTGAAGGGACTTGACGTCCACTAGGCAGACCTTCTCAAGTTTGAAAATGTCCCCAAAATTGTCCATGTCTGTTTGAAGGGAAGTATGTCCGTTAAGCAGACCTTCTCGGGACAGTTTTTAAAATGTGTAAATTATGGCTCTTTAAGTAGCAAGAATCTCTCTTTGGGGTCTTCAAGGAAGTTGTAGAAAACGAATTACTCTTCAAAACCATGCTTGAATGACCATGATCCTACACCCATAGTGAAAGTTATGCTAATTTTCCCAAATCATGTACATATGCAAATTGTGGACCCACCAATGCTTTTCTCTGACATATTTAGGCTTGAATGGAGATTGAAATGTACTTAGTTTGATATGAAAATAAGAGATAAAAATAAGTGATTTGTTTACAGTGACGGTTAAGGATGTAAACATAAGAATGGATTGTCGTATCTCAAGTGTTCAAATTATGGAAAATTTTTGGGATGTTATGAGAATGAAGACGAGCCTATGTTGGTTAATAAGGTTCCATAAAAAGGACCCTACAAGGCAATGCGCTCATGTATGACTCTGAAGTTAGACTTCAGAAATGGGGCCAAACATGCATGATAGACAATGCAAATAGCCTCCCGAAGGTCACTTATCGAGGGACATTTAGGACTTTATAGGCCTAAAAAAATCCCAAGGCTTACCTTAAATAGAAAAGACTATAAAAAGAAAGAGGATGAACCTTAGGGGAACTCCAACTTCTGTCACATTAGGAAAACTCTAAGAAGAAAGAAGAAGAAGAGAGAGAAGAGGAAGAAGAGGAAAGAGGAGTGGGCCTATGCTCCTATTGCTTTCATGAGCTATGCTGATCCTGTCCAAGTTATGTTTTATTTTCATCTTGTTATTTATTTTCTTTGAATGTGTATGATGGATATGATGATGTTGATAGATTTAGGATTGATAACGATGTTCAATCTTTTCTCTAGGGATTTAAACTTGATTCAATGTTAATATAATGGTCTTTGTGTTAATTAATTTAGGTGTTGTGATTATTTGTTGAAACTTTATGTTTTGGTAAAAAATCGATAGAGTAAAATGACCTAATGTGAAATTATTGGGTTGGTTAATAAGAGTTAATTGACCTGATAGATAACACAAATAATCAAATCATTAATTATATACAGAGAGATCTCATATGAGGCACTGGTTTTTTAATAGAATGCTTAAAATCTAATTAGGGTGTGGCTTGATTATTAATCAAGAGATTATATGTTTGGTAACATGACTTAATTAGGGTTTATCAATTATGACCTAGTGATTATAACTTTAGAGAGAGTAGTCTACCCTTCGATAGTCTAGAACCGACACCACATTAACATAAAAGTGATCAAGTTAACATTAATAATAGGATAAGTCCTTTTCATATAATTATGGTAATTTTTCTTGTGTGATTTCCCATTATGAATTTAGTGGTGCTCAATATTTGATTTCATTTGTGTTAATTTTATAAATTAATTTTTTGTTAATCATCTTCACATATTTATTTTTTTGTTTGTTTTTGTTTTCATTTAAATAATTCTTTAGGCCTTAGATAACTTAAAATTAGATTAGTTTGACAACTCCTCAAGGGCTCGACACCTTCAGATACTACACCCACAACCTGTGCGCTTGTAGTATATTAAGGGTTTTAAATAGATTAAAACTTGCCTCAATAAGTTTTTGCCATAGTTTTCCAGGAGTAGTAGGAGTAGGTTAGTTCTTGTAGCCTAAGGCATTCTCATCACTTTTGTGTCCATGCATTTTCATGAACTAAAAATTCACTCGAAGTTCAAGTCATATCGCTAAAATCCTAGCACTTGAGATCACTCACTTGGAAAGAGCCATTCGAAAAGCGAAACGCCAAGAAGTAGATATTTAAGAACTAACGCCTAACAACTTCATCAAGAATTTCAGTAAGGAGAATTTCATAACATTGGGATTTAATTCAACCAATCAAGGTGTTGCTAGATCTCCTATTCAAGCACCTTCATTAGAAATACAGTCAGCCTTATTGAAGATGTTACAAACAAATTTGCAATTCTACGAATTGACTAATAAGGATTCCAATGCATATACAGTGAACTTCCTCGAAATATGTGATACCTACTGATATCATAAGATGTTGGAAAATGCTATTAGAATGAGACTTTCCCCCCTTATGTTAAGGTTATAGCCAAAGCTTAGTGCTATCACTCGCTCAGTCCCTTAAATGTCACAACATGAGAGTAATTGGTACGTGCATTCCTGAACAAGTATTTTCCGCTCACTAAAACTATGAAGATGATAAAAGAAATCACTAACTTGCAACAAAGTAAGGGGGAATCACTTTACGAGGCATGAGAGAGGTACAAGGCCTTGCAAAAGAGGTGTTCATACCATAACTTACCAAAACAATTTCTTTTGCAATCCTTCAATAATGGAGTCAATCCACCCGATGAGAGGTACCATATATGTAGCAGCGAGCGAATCATTTATACGAAATACTAAAGTGGAGGAGTTACTTAAAGAAGTGACCAGCGAATGACCAAAGTAGACAGCACATAACCATCCATAAATAGAAGGGAGCTATAGTTATTGACCAATTGACAGTGATGTAAGAAAAATTGATAGCTTAATTTGACAGCTAAATAACATGAAATTTCCTCTTCAAACCCCTATTAAGGCCATTCAATAAAGATATGAGCTTTATGACTAGGCTAATCATGATAACATCGACTACTTCCTAATTAAAAGTAATGAAACGAAGCAAATTAAGTATATAGGAGCATAGTTTAGTCATAGAGGAGTGAACAATCCTTATTTTAAGATATACAATCATGGGTGGAAGAATCACCCGAACTTCTTTTAGTCAAACAATGATGGAGGTTAATTTTGATCTCAAGGGCCACCTAGTTTTTAACAAGAGAAACCTAATTCCATGGATGCCAAATTAGACAAATTCCTAAATAAGATTGGAAGCATGGATGACACGCATAAGAGATTAGAAGAAAATTTTCAACAACTAATAAAGAATCATGCATCCTCTATTCACAACTTGGAAGTCCAAATGGGCCAACTAGCCGATGCACTATCTGTACAAAATGTGAGGAGCTTTCCAAGTAATGCAGAAATAACACCAAAGGAAATAATCATAGTTATAACCCAGGCCACTAAGGAGAAGCTTGACCAAGCTAAAGAAGATAGGGAAAAGGAAAAGAAAAGGGATGAAAAATATCTCCTACTGAATGAATATAACCTGAAGGAAATCAAGGAGTATATACCTACAATTCCATACCCCATTTTAGCACAATGGAACTCAAAGAAATGGAGTTGAAGGAAGTCCATGAGGTAATCGAGTAGCTAAAAGCATGCCTCACTCTTATGGAATCTATACAAGAGAGATTAATTAACAACAAAGGAGCTAAAGAAGCAAGAGAGTGAAGAAGGAAGTGTGGAGAACTCTAATGAAATGGCAACATTACCACGAAAACAAAATGATTTGAGGGATTTTGAAATTTCGTGTACCACAAGTAATGTTAAAGTGGATGAGGTTTTTGCCAACTTAGGAGTTGGCATAAATATGATACTGATTCGTCCTTTTGTACGTTAAGCTCTTCGAGACTGAATCAAAGAATTCCAAGAATTTCACTATAGGGTGTAACCTCTAGTCATTCACTTAACTGGAACCTAAACGATTGAATCTAAATTAACCTATATGTCATGCTATGTAAACTAATTCAGAGAAAAGGGGGTTTTTCATTTCGAACTAATTGGTAGAACTAATTCAAATGTAAAAACAAATTTTTTTGGATTTTAGGGATATATAAAATTGAAGGATGAAAAACACAAAGACTATATAATGATAAAGTCCTCTTGAAAGTGAGTTTTGGCCATCATTGTTCAAAATTGATTAAAGTGAGAGTAGAAACCACTAAGCTTAAAAAATGTGAACCTTGAAAGACTTTTCAAGTCCAGGATGTTAATCAATGATACTCCTTTTTTTTAATCCCGTTAAGCGCTCTTAGTGTGTGTAGCAGGATTAGTCAATGCAATCGGTTAAATGAAATCTAAAATCATCTCAACATCAAACACAACCATGCAAGACAATAAAGAATCAAAAAGATTTGAAATAGACATATATGAAACTTCATACATTTAAGCTCAAAGTTCTATATAAACCAATCCATCCAACACATAATGAATATCCAACTCTTGATTAAAACTATAATCAAACAGCTCATCTACAAATCATAAATCTTAGACCTAGGATATATAAACTCATAGTTGAACCACGGATTAAGCTACTCCACTTTTTCAACCCAATGAACTCCAACCACTGTTGCACCTTCAAGAGGATAAGAGATGCCTAGCCACTCATAAACCCAGAAACTTCACAATTTGGAATGCATTTGAATCACCCATGGTGAAAGTTGAACAGTGGAAGAAAATATGGAGGGAGTAAGGATGTTTTTGCAGAGAAATGATGGAGGAGAGTTTGTAGAATATGTTCTGCCACCTCCTTCCTCTTAGTTATCCTAAAATAGGGTTTTTTAATGATATTCAAGTCGGTCATAAGCATGGGTAAGTGGAGTTTCCAAAAATGACTCGGGTTTCATGTTGCTGTTTCGAACTTTTCGCCGTGGCAAAATGAGTAGTCCGCCGCGGTCAAATTTTCCCAATGGTTTTAAGTTATTGATTTGAAGTTTGGTCAGGGCTAAATGATGGGTTCGCTGCTGCCAAATTTTCCCAAAAGCATTTGACTATTCATTTACATCTTTCGCCATGGCGAAGTGAGAAGTTCACTATGGCTAACTTGTCCCGAAGGGCCTTCTTCCTTGATTTTATGCCCAACAATTTCTTGGTCTTCACTCTTGACTCCACGTCTTCAGTGTCCTACAATGAAAAACAACAGTTTGCAATATCAATTTTCCTATAGACCAAGTGAGTGTAAATACTAATTAATTATGACAAATTTACCCTTAAACTATGTTAATTCAAAACAAGCGCACTTGAAATAAATTAAGCACAATATCCAACAAAAAAGAGCCAAAAAGTATAATAAAAACTATAAAAATACCACTGAATAATATAGAAAACTTGGATTCAATCAAATTTCCCCACACTTAGACCATTGTAGTCCTAGACAAAGCTCATGAAAGTCAAAGGAATACAATTTCAAAAGGAAATACTGACCATACTTAAAAATGAGAGCAGGAAATTAATAAAACCATTTTCTTAGAAATCAACTAAAACAGGTTGAAAGAACGCTAAGAAGATCAACATCACAAGTATTTAAGCTGAGAGATTGAGCAAAAGAGACTTATCTCAGGGAAAACTGTTTAGCTCTCAACTTACTTGTCTTGGGGTAATTTTCACTCTAAAATCTACTTAATTCATTCTCTATAATTTTGCAAATCAAGAGGACTTTCAGGGTTGTAATGATGAATGAAGGCCAAGTGAGATGGATGGAGTAAAAGAAAAATAATAAATGGCATGCATCATAATTATAATCTCATGAAAGGAGTGTCAGCTATTCTAAAGAAAAGATTTAAAATTCTAACATAGCAGCCCTTTTTTTAATGCTGCAAAACAATTGTGGAGGACAAATGTCATAATTATACTTAAACTAGGTTCCTCAAATGTTAGAAGGAACTACTTAATACACTTGAAACTAGTGCATTTAAGGGACCAAAGTTATCACTGTTTATTTTTTACTGAACTATGGTAGAAGCACAGCATCATACTATTCTAGTAAGATACACTGCTTTTGCTTTTTCTTTTTCTTTTTTTTTCAACCCATGAATTCTACTCACAAACACTCAAACTGAGAAAACTGGAGATAAAATATTTACATCATTTTATAAAAGTGTGCATGCTCTCAAAAAGATGGCTCAAGGGGGCTAGCAATGGTAAAGTCTATAGGGTTTGTGTTTGGGTGAGAAAGGTTTTGCAATGAACGCCTCTTTCATTTTCACAAAATTTAGTTCATCAAGCCTTGATTAGGAATTAAAACAAGTTCTGGAGAGATATAAAATTAAACAGATAAACACAAATCAAAGAATTCAAGCCGAAATATCCTTCCATCAAGGTTAGTGTCTCAATTAAGCAATCTCAAGGTTTAAAAACACACAGTGCACCTTCCTCAACGTACCCTCACTTACTTTTTGTTGAAAAAATTAAAAATGGAATTAGTCCAAATTCAACTAACATTTAAAAGCATGGATAGTTTTCCAAAAGCATATGTAAAACTTTGAAAATTTCCAAAACTTTTCAATCACAGAAGTATTAAGAACTCAGCATGGGAGAATTGTTTAAGTGGTTGGCCACGGCAAAATCAACAGTTGGCCACAGCAAAGTTTATCTGAGAAAATTTTTTTCGTGGCAAAAAGTGGCAGAAACAAATGTTTCAGTGTTAGCCGCAGCGAAGTAATGATTTGGAAAATTGTCGTCACGGCAAAAGTTGGCAGAATCTTGGAGAAAATAGACAAAATGCATGCAATTTCAATTTCACCTCAAAGACCACTTTCAAAACTGAAAAGATAACACACAAATGACAATTAATTGGCCTAAATGATGCATGAATAAATTGTTTTGTTTCCTCCCACACAGTTAAACACGATATTGTTCGCAAGATTGAAATAATTAAAACATAATTATGTAGAGTAGGTGATAAATAGTAGATAAACGGATTTACAAAATCTCAATAGCCGATGAAATAAATATAAAATTCAGCACAAGCTATATCAAGCAAGAAAAAAATATCAACAAAGTTAACTGGTATCCAGTGAAACTAAAGACTAAAAACATAAAAACACAAGGATAAAACAACTAACTAGACGAAATATAAATGACTCAAGATTGATCTCTAGGGGACTCAGTTGCAGACCTAGATTATCCAGATCCAGATGGACCTGCTCCAGACGCGCCCTCCCTAATTGTGTCAGTGCTGCGCAATGGATCATCCTCATCAGAGGGCAATTGGAACTGTAGGCGTTTAGCTAGCAAAACATCCATGCAGTGACGATAACGCATGTCTCGATCATATATGGCCTCCCGATGTGTTTGATGTTAGACGCCCAAGTGGGTACGAAGAAGTGGTCGAGATCGGCGGAAAGTCCATGAAGCCTAGTAGCAAGGGTTGCTAAAGTGATAGATGCAGGGACCTCCAAAGCTGACTGGTCATGCTCAGTAGACACATCAGCTGCGGAGGTTGTACTAACATCAGATACATGGGTAAGAGGGGGTGGTGGTGCAAGGGTAGGTGTTTTAGGTGGTCATACCTAAGGAATGGGCCCGGGTTGAAACAGCTATCATTATCAAATTTAGGTACATTGTGTGCTCGGAAGATGTCAGAAACAAGGTAAAGGAAGGTATGGCACTTGTTAGTTTGGGTGCTTAGACAGAGTTATGTAAGGCAGAGGCAATAGCGTGAGCTATATTTATTAGACGGCCAATCATAAGGAGGTAGATATATAGGGCTCGAGGTTTAGTGACATAGGCGAGGTGAGTGGTTAGGGCAATGTTGTTACAAACCGGGTACAACCAAGGCCAAGCCTCTAGTCATAATTTGGAGCGTATAAGGCATATCTTGATATATCGTGGCCGATGCCAGTCATCTCCCTCGTGACAAAGGCTACGAACAACATCGGCTAGAGGATAATTATAGATTAGCTTGTCGAAATGACAGTAGCGACAGGGAGGAAAATCAAAATGGTGACAGATGTTAGAGGTGGTGAAGGCATAGGGCTCCCTAATGCCGCGAAAGTCAACGGCTAAACGATTATGGATCCGAGCATATGTATAAAAATATTGAACGAATTTTTCATTGCTTTGGGTTCGCTCCCTAACCAGGCCAGTTAGTTGGGATGCATAAAGTTGATGAACAAAAGGGTTGTTGGGAGGAGTGAGAGGAAAGGGTCGTTCCTTAATAAGAGGTTGAGCATCAACTTTTTTGTATAATTCCTCAAACATGAACTCATTGTCTAGTGAGTCAGGTTCATTAAAGGGGGTTAGGGTGTTTGGTTCGAGTCATTTCCAATAGATGAACAAATTAATTAATGAAAAATTAGAACAATTCAACCTTAAGCTGTGGCGAAACATACCAGAAAGGATGATATGTGCAACTAGGTTTCCCTAATTAGCAACAACATATACGATAAAAATAAATGGACAAAGAAGGGAAATGAGACACTTACAAAGATGTAAGGAAGTTACACAGCTAGAGAATGGAAAATGGAGGTGATTAGGATAGAAAACAAATAAGTGGGATGAGGGAGGCTTGAGATATGTTTGTCGCAGCGTGCTAGGGTAGAAGAGCAGGAGACAGACAAGGATGAGTTTAAGAAAATAATAGGGGTGAAAAAGATGAAAAGAATGGGAAGAGGAAGTAAATGGTCGAAGTCATTTGGGGGTAAAAGGGTAAATTGATAAATCAAAATTGAAGAAAGGAGAGGGTAGCTTGCGCAGATTCTATCTTTGCCACGATGAAAGTTTGATTTCACCGCGGTGAAAACATCCCAAAAAGAAAAATAGAAGACATAGGAATACGTCACCGCGGCAACGTGAAATGAACGTCACGGCGAAAATAACCTAAAAGAAAATGGAACGAAATAGGAGTACGTCACCGCTGCGAAGTGGAATACTCGCCGCACGAAAAGCTACTAAGTGGAGACTTTTGCTATGGCGAAATCACAAGTTAGCCGCAGTGAAAGTAATCCGAACTAAAAGATCACATAGAAATGAAAAACATGAAAAAGAAACGCAAAACACAGGCTGGATACTTAGAAAATGTTGGGACCCGATCTCGGAAATCGGACCCCAACCGGAAAAGCAAAAAATGAAACGAAAACGAATCCAAAGCGAATCGAAAGGTTCGAAAGACAAAACGAACGAAAGGCGAAACAATAATCGAAACAAATCGAAGGAACGAATCCTACAAGAAGGAATCCAAAACGGAAACATAAAGCGAAATCATATCGGAAACAAATAAAATACGAATCGGAATCAAAAGCAAATCGAATCGGAAGAAAAACAAAACTTAACAAAGTGGATCCGACATCCGAAAACAAAGAACAGAGAAAAACGATCGCGTTGGAAACCTAACAACTAATCTAATCCGAAACGGTATAAATTTTTTTTTCATTCAAAACAATTCAATATCCCATTTGGAATTCGTCAATTCCATAACCTCAATTCATT
>JAOSBN010114254.1:0-10558 GCA_027563595.1 Erythroxylum suave
TCTGATTATAGGAGAAACTTCAGATGGTGTGAGAACTAGGTCTAAATTTAGAAGAGAAGCAAATGTAGCTTTTATTTATAAATTAGAGCCTAAGAAAAATGATGAAGATCTTCAGGATAAAGCTTGGACTTTGGCCACGCAAGAAGAGCTAAACTAATTTACTAGAAGTAAAGTTTGTTTTTTAGTTCCCAGACCCTTTAAGAAATATATAATAGAAACTAGATGGGTTTTTAAGAATAAATTAGACGAGTCAGGATGTAAAGCAACCTCTTGGTTTCGAAGATCCTAGGAAACCAGATCATGTTTATAGATTTCATAAAGCTTTATATGGCTTGATACAAGCTCCTTGAGCTTGGTATGATAGTTCCTTTTTGATTGAAAATGGTTTTAGTACAAGACATGTAGACAAGACTCTATTCAGAAAATGCATTGAGAATTATTTCATCATAGTACAGATATATGTTGATGATATTATTTTTTGTGCAATGTCTAAAATGTTATATTCTAGTTTTCAGAAACTGATGAAAAGCGAATTTGAAATGAGCATAATGGGTGAATTAAAATTCTTTCTTGGATCACAAGTTATGCAATCCGAATAAAAGATTTTTATTCATCAACAGAAATATATCAAAGAACTGCTGATTAAATATGATATGAATAAAGTGAAACCTATGTCAACTCCTATGCATCCTTCAAACCCTTTATCTAAGGCTGAAGCAAGTAAAAAGGTTGATCAGACCCTTTTTAGAGGAATTATTAGCTCTTTACTTTACCTTACAACAAGTAGACTTGATAGTCTATTTAGTGTCTGTATATGTGCTAGATTTCAAGCAGATCCTAGAGAATCTCATTTTATTGCTGTTAAAATAATTTTGAGATATCTATCAGGCTCTACTGATCTTTGCTTAATGTATGAGAAAGGTAAAGATTTTAGGTTAATTAGCTACTATGATGCTGATTACGCTAGAGACAGGATTGATAGGAAGAGTATAAGTGGAGGCTATCACTTTCTTGGCCATAATCTAGTTTTATGGTCTATTAAGAGGCAAAGCTCATTTGCACTATCTACTACAGAAGCTGAATATATGTCTGCTACAAGCTATTGTTCACAGACATTATGGATTAAGTATAAGTTAGAAGATTATTCGATAAAAGAAGAACAAATCCCAATCTTCTGTGACAACACAAGTGATATCAACCTATCAAAGAATCCAATACAACACTCAAGGATGAAGCATATCGAAGTTAGACATCATTTTCTATGAGACCATGTTTAGAGAGGAATCGTCTATCTTCAGTTTGTTGAGACAAGTCATCAATGGGCAGATATCTTTACTAAGCCTTTGAATGAAGAAAGATTCAAAGAAATCATATCAAATTTGAATATGGTAGTGTTGAGAGACCAATCGTCTGACAAGTTATGACCCAGATGATTTTTACTGAAGGAAGATAAAAAGTCTTAAGTCTCCAAGAGTTAGTAACTGTAAGTTACAAACGGTAATGATTTTTGGAGGGGAATATAAAGGAAATCCTCTCAGATAGTTCAGAACTCACCAACTTTAGAAAACTCTTGAAATCCTCTAAAATCGACTCTTATAGCACTCTTAAAAATAATTGTTCATCTCGAGACCTTACGGTTACGCTCTCATCTTCAAATTCTAATCTCATTACTATGAGAAGTTCTTACTGTCTAATGATTACAATGGAGCAAGCAATGATTTATAAAAAGCATCTTGATTTCGATTCCCTGAAGCAAAATCAAATGGATATTGAATCAGAAGTTCATGTAGCTGGTTGGAAAAGTTTCTTTCAAATCCGTGAAATAGTCTATCTGAATGAAGTTTATGAGTTTTGGAAGAATGAAAATGTAGTAGACGATATGGTAGTATCAATGGCAGATAGATTGTCGGTCATTATGACACTGGAGCTAATCGAGAAGGTTAGTAGATGTCCATATGTTGGAGTAGAGGTGTCTTATAACCCTAGATGGATGACTAAAAACTGTCTAGAGAAGGCACATGTGAATTGAAAACTCTATGGAAGTAGTGATCCAGAGGACAAGAAGACATCGAACCTTGTTCCGAAGGCTAGGGTTCTACACAACATACTTTGTCATTGCATTCTACCAAGAACAGGCTCAAGGAACACTGTTACAATGATAGACGAGCAATGCCTGTTCTATTTACTCAATCATAAGGCTATAAATCTTCCATATCTAATTTTAAGATATATGATGAAGACAAAGAAGGAATCTAATGCCTTTCCATATGGCATGTTGTTGACAAGAATCTTCAGAGATTCTGGAATTCTTTTTGATAGAGGAAATAGAATGAAGATGAATATTAAAAGCATTATTAATGCCGCAATGATCAGTAGAATGGGATTGAGTACAACTTCTATGGCGAGAGTAAGGGTGAAGGGGGAGCACACTGTCAGATGCAGCGTGAGTGGGAATGTTACTCCCAAAGAAAAGAAGAAACCTCAATTTTCTAGAAGAATGGCTATAGAAGAAAAGAAGAAACCATCAGAAGGAGGAGTTGAAGGTGAGAAGATGTTTCAAAGAAAAGAAAGCCAGCTGAATCTATCCGAAAAACAAGTGTCATTGAAAAGGAAGGCAGAGACACTTGATTTTGAGAAAGTCAAAAAGTCAAAAAGATCACCAAGGTTATTGACCCTCCGTCAAGATGAGCAGGAGAGAGAGAAATGACTGATTCTTGGTGAAGAATCTGAAAAGATAGAAAAGGCAGCAAAGACTAAAAGATCTTTAGTCTCAATTTTGCAACAAGTGCAAACAAAGTCTACTAAAAAGACTGGAATTAAGAAGTTGGAGCTTGAAAGGAAGAGAACCCAACCACAACCACCTTCAAAACTAGTAGAAGAAAGTAAAAAGTTAAAGACTAGTCAGAAAGTAAGTACATCAACTAGTGCTCAACAGAAAGAAAAAATAGTTGAACACAGAGTTGTGTCTCAAAGTCCTATTAGAAAAGGGGACTTGAGAATGAAGGTGATTAAAGAAGAGGAACCTGTGAGAAGCAGAAGCTCAATTATAATAAGAGAACCTGCGAAAAGGTTAATCAAGGTACAAGTTGAACCAATATTGATCAATACTCGATCTATTCATCTTTTGAATCATGAAGAAAGGATATTATATGGGATTTTGAGGGATGAAAAGTCAGAACCATATCCTTTGAAGATGACCAAAGATCGGTACACCATCTACCTAGTCACAAGTAAAACTTTGATCAAGATTGTACTTGACATACATCCTAGTGCTTCAAACATTGTACACAATGTGGATAAAGGGAAACAAAAGACGTACCCTGAAAGAAAAACAGGTGACCTAATAGAAGATCAAATACATGAAGCAGTGAGAAACATAGACAAGGCATGCAATGTAGTGCAATCAAAAGGAGTCTATATTTCACATCACATTTCAAAGGCATCAGGAAGTAATTGTGGATGCTTCACCAAAGATGTAACCTCTCAGGTAGTTAAAAGAGTGACTACAGGACAGTGTAGAACTATCAAGGTTGAAGGTATTTTTGTCAACTTAGACACTTTTGTGCACCTGATTATGCATCTTAGACCCTTAAGTTCTATATCTTCAATTAAAAATGTCCTTCACCTTTTTGGAAAAACTATTCCAAAACTACCTAGACCTGATGACCTTGATCTCCCTAAAGGCAAGCAACTCTTCAAACCCCCTGGTCTAAAAATCATTGAACTAGATTTCTTACCCTCAGAAACATTTGTTGCTACAAACTTCTTTCCATCAAGTGCATCTCAACAAGCTGATACTATTGGAATGGAAGAAGTAAGACACTCTTAACAGTGGAGTCAAGAAGCCTTAGTGAAGGAAATAGAAGAAATTCATGAAAATCTTGACATCCTGACTTAATCAATTGGTGATCTACATGAGGAAGTAGCTTATCTACGAGTATCAATAGAAGATGACCTCAAGTTGATCAGAACTAAGATGCAACGTATGTTTTCTGAGATAATGAAGCATTTGAGGTAAATTTTTTTATTGATAACAAATAGGGGGAGAAAAGAAGAAGATAGGGGGAGAAAAGATTAAAAAAAAGGGAAGAGAAAAGAAGTAGAAGAAAAGAAGAAGAGAAGAAAAGAAAGACAGAAGAAAGAAGAAAAGTGGAAGATAGCATGCATATGTGTATCTTTGCTTTTCTTATTCTTTATTTATTGTTTTCTTATTCAATTGTTTTTTTCTTATTCATTTGATGTTTTCTAATTCAATTGTTATTTCATTCAATAACTAAATAAAAATTCATTCACTTTGATTTTTTCTAAAATTATGATTATTTGTTATCATCAAAAATAGGGAGATTATTAAGTCAAAAGGACTTTACGATGATCAATTTTGATGACAATCAAATAATAATAATGTTAGAAACAAATGAAAGTTTTGACAAGTGTGTTAAGTGTGCAGACGAAGTACAGAACACAGACACAAGTCAATATAGACGCAAAGTCAATACAAACGGAAGTCAATATAGATGCAAAGACACAGACACAAAGACACAGATGCAAAGACATAGACGCAAAGACAAAGTAGACGCAAGTCAATGCAGACGCAGAAATACAGACGCAAGACGATACAGTAGCACATCAGACAATTACTTAGTTGGAGTTAGTTACAAAACTTAACTAAATGACGGTTATCAAGAATCAAGAAGCGGTTATCAAAGAACAAGAAGCAGTTAGAGACGTAGGCTATAAATACTAGTCGTAGTCGAAGATTTTACAACCTTACGAAGCTAATGAATCTCAGTAGTCTTACAACTTTGAGAAATCAGTGATCTTTGAGTGCTTACTTAGAAAAGAGAAACTCTGTAGTATGATACTGACAGAGCTAAACTTACTGTAACAATAGCTCACAATATATTTTTCTAGTGAGAGAAAGAAAAGGCAGATAGCCTGGAGAGGCTAAGATAGCTGAAAGAATACTTTGTAAAAGACCTGAAGAGGCTCTGGAAGGGAAGAAAGAATACTTGTAATTGTTTGGAGTATAGTAAAACACTCAGACGAACTCTGAGGACTGGACATAGCCCACAATTTGGGGTGAACCAATATAAAAATCGCAATGTCTACTTTCTTTACTTCAGTTTATTTTGTTGTTAAATAATTAGATAGAAGTTATTTTGCAATTTAACTACGTAATAATTTTCGTAGAATTCTTGTGATATCTTTTTAACAAGAAAGAGAAGTTCTTAGCAAGATTTCGTATTCACAAAAAAGGAATACACCATTCACCCCCCCTTCTGTGTATCGAATTTCTTGTACGTAAAGTCTATACTAACGTGATTTACTTCACTTCCCACTTCGAAGTGTGATAGCCTTTAGTTGCTCCTTTGATTTTGTTCTTGAGGTACATTTCCAAAATTTCGCATGGAAAAGTCATTTGTCAGTTGACTTACTTGGCCTTTTAAATTACGAATGGAAAATGCATAGATCCTAGTGACTTTCTCAAATTTATCTTCCAGCTTCTTGTGTGCATCATCTAAAGTCCTAAGCTTATCTAGAATTTTGGCCAACTTGGCTTCCATCAAGTTTTCTTTATCCTTTTGGAAGCTCGATTGCCTTTGAGGCCGAAACTGCCCTCCATTGTCATTATTTGACTAAGAGAAGTTGGGTTGATTCTTCCACCCAGGATTGTACGTGTTGGATTAGGTATTATTACCCCCTCTAAATTATGCACCCATGTAGCTGACTTGCTCTGGGTTATCTTCCCTCATGAGGTAACAGGCCACCGTATCATGATCCAATTGGCCGCATAGCTCACACTTCAATTGCACGACCTTTACTTGAGATGATGACGATGCATTCATATTGCTAAGTTGTCACATTAAGTTTTCGATCTTAGCTTACATCTCCGTCATCTGATCTACTGCGACAGCTCCCCTCTACTCTCAAACGTAATAGGTTGCTTACTTCTCTCACTGACCCATAAACAACTATTGCTCGTCATCTCTTCTAGCAGCTCCTCTAATTCAACGACCATCTTTCTCATTAAATATCCTCCTAACACTGCATTGATGGTGCCTCTAATATATAGGTTCACTCTATTGTAAAATGTCTGTAGTAGGAACTCCTTAGGTAAGTTGTGGTATGGGCATCTCCTATACAGGTCCTTGTAATGCTCCCATGCTTCATAAATGGACTCCCCTTCTCCTTGTTAGAAATTGGTAATTTCCTTTATTATCTTGGTGATCTTTGTCAATAGGAATTATTTATCAAAGAAGGCATGCACCAGCTGTTCCCACGTTGTAATGTTAACGAGGTTCAATGAATGATACCTAGCCTTCACTCTATCTCTAAGAGTGAAGGGAAACAACCTAATTCTCACTCCGTCTTCTGACATCTGGTGATACTAGAAGATATCATAGATCTCGAGAAAACTCATGATGTGAGCGTTCGGGTCTTCATTCACTAGTCCATAAAATTGGACATTCTGCTAAAGCATATTCAGAGGGCTAGTTTGATTTCAAATAAGGCTGCTTGAACAGGCGGTCTAGCCACTCCTTGGTTCACTGGATTGAACCCTAGCCTCATAAAATCCATGAAGGTCCTCTGTTGTTGCCTCCCGGGTTAACTTCTTGATCCAAGTTCCTTTGAAATTCCTCGGCCATTTGTAATAACTTGATCTCTTCTTCTTCTCGCCGAGCTTTCCTACGAGTTTGTTCTGATTGTGTTATACGTAAATCTATCACCTCTGCTGCATGACTCGAACCCCTCGTAACTATTGTGTTCATATAAGAGCACGATTCCTAAATAAACGAATGAAAAACAAAAACAAAAAATAAAAACTATTCTAAAGCCTTAAACTATAGAACTAAGTTGTCTTCCTCGACAACAGCGCCAAAAACTTGTTCGTTCAAGGTTACATGCACTAAATTTTACTATTTATAACTTTGGTAATTATCGCAAGCATATAGGTCATTAACGTAGTACCTAATGTGTTGATCCCACCAGGAAGGGAAACTAGTCCTAAAATCTAAGGTCGCCCTAGACTACAATAATTATAAACAATTAACTAATGCAAAAATTAAATCAATCACAATCGAATATGAGAATTTAAAATGCTAAAGAGTAATCAAAAAACAAACCAAGTTAACCTAGAAATTACCAAGGGAGAGAAAGCAATTTTTAATTCAAAATTAATGGAAACCTAACCAATTATGCGAACAATGAATTAACGGGTCTAAACGATCTTAGGGTGAATTACTCTCTCTCAAGTTATAATTCTTAACCCTAATTGATAATCCCTAATTCAAATTATGTAATTGCAATCTCTCGATTCGGGATTGACTCATAACCTAAATTAGTTCTAAATTGTCTAATAACCTACTGGGAATCTATGTTTGATCTCTCGTTACACGACTCTACCGATTTGATCCAATTCTCGACCTATCAATTCACCTAACTCTTGTTAGCCCAAATTGATTATTTTTGACCGGCTCACCCTCTCAGTTTATTGCCAAATTATTAAGAACAAAATTGAAATCACAATCAAATCAATAAAAACACAATCAATTGAATTTTATTAATCTCAATAATATCCAAAGGTGAGTATAAATGTGACTCCACATTCAACACAACTAATCTCAACACCTATTTTAATTCTATACATAAATAAAACTGAAATAAATGGAAATATTGTCAAAAACGGAATCTCAAAAACGGCGATGGCAGGAAACCACCTGTTTCGAGAAGTATTTCACTTCTAGCTCATCTCCGTGTCTCTCTTCCTTCATCTCCTTCCTCAATCTCTTGATCTTTCTCTAGGTCTCTCTCAGAATTGACAAAATCTCACTCTTTTGCGTGACTCTCTTGGCTCTCTAAAGACTGGTGGTGGTTGTTATGTAATGTTCTATTTATTCTATAGAAGCCCTAGGTCAAAGTTGGGGTTGAAATGGTTCGAAAAATCATTCAAAATCTAGTTTTCTGTCAGCGCGATGCAGGGCACGATTGTATCCCTACATGTCACAATCGTGGCCAGCACTTTAACCTTTCTGTCTCGATCGTGGCCTTACTAATGTTGGCTCTTTCTTTTCTATCATGGTCGTCGCCAATGTGCATGATCGTGGCCTATGTCTTTTGGCCTGAAACTCTTTAAATCTTCACCGTTCTTTCCTGTTTACCATGCAACACTAGTACACATATCAAGGTACCTCAAAAATATTACAATTAAGCTCAAAGATTCAGACTAAACCATAAAAACACTTAAACACACAAACTAACATAATTAAACCCTAAATGTGCAACACTCAAATTTACACTAATTACATAATAATTCACACCCTAAAACATTATGCAAATCACAACTATCACACCTATCTTATGGATTTGCTTATAGTTGCGATCCACATCAGAGTCACCTCGGGCTGGAGGCAGTAATAGCTTGTTGCATCATCTGCAGTGGCATTGACACCTCTCCTCTTACTAGATCTATTCTAGCATTCCCCTGATCTGGCACATCTAGAGCACGGATCAAATTACCTAATTCTCTAGTCGATACTAGGCCAGCATTATCCTCTCCTAAATTTATCCTAGATAAGATAAGAACACATCACTAGTTTAATTTTTTCCCACTCAATACATCCTTAGAAATGTAAACCCACTTTGATATCACCTATTATGACACTCCTAAAATTCTTAAACTACAATTAACCAAATAGTTCCCAAAATATACCACTAATCATTCAATTCCTCATTGTTTTCAAGAGAGAGGACAATTTGCCAATACAAAAATATTCTACACAATGTAACTACTAAAATTGTCCCATTCAAAAATATATACAATCAAATAACTTTACTCAATTAATTTGTTAGTCCTACCTAAACTCCACTTTGTTTGTTCTATACACTGGGGTTATTAGAAATCACTTGATCTCCTAAAAAAATAATGACAAAGGGTAAATTGCCTACTCAGTAAGAATAACCAGTCGTACCCTTAAAACCAAGCAACTCAATAAATAATTATAACATTTAGTCAATCAATTAAAATGTACATATAATACGAATGGTCATAACATTAATCAGTTTAAACCAAACAATGAACAAACATCTCAAAAAATTTACAAATAATGATTAAGATATATATTAATACATAATGTCATTTATGCTTTATTCCATCATTAATTTAATTGCCTCGGCCCTGCTTAACCTAGTAGGCTTACATTCAATGGTCTGCCGGCTCATCGCATCTTATCACTTCATAATCACTCACCAAGTGGACATGTAATTAAATGTATAGATATCGGCATAGGGTACCTCAATTTCTCAATCTTTCTTGGTACCCTAGTGTTATTCCAGTACCTAGCCATCGGCATAAGATATTCCCAAGAATTAGGATATCCTATTACCACTCTAGTACCTAGCCATTAGCATAGGACATACCCAGGACTCAGGATGCCCTAGTATCTGTTCCACAGACAACCCTAGCCACCACCCACTCATATCGACGCAATCTATCTATCTAAGACTATCGAATGTAGCCTATCTTAGGCAAGCCACTGATTCTCAATTTTTACCATTATTCACAACATATTATCAATCAATCTCTATTTAATTAACACATTTATCATCAAATTAACAAGAAATTCATATTATAAAATGTAACAAAATATAAAACATGAAACACCTTGACTTTGTTAATTATTATTGAAATAAAATAAACATAATTCATGTATGTGATTACTAATCATTAATTTAATTAATGACTAATTCAAAATATAATTTATTAATAACAAAATGGTATTTTATTTTAAGAGTAAAGTTTAGGGTTATCCTTACCTCAATTTCATAAACTAATTTATAGTCTAATGTACTCCTTACTTCATCGAACCCAGACATTACAAAATTTTATTAGACTAATTTACAAAATCTTTAAAGTCAAATACACTTACTAATCTAACATTATTCTCTTTTCTAATTTATTCTTAATTATAAAAATAATATCCTTACTAAGCTAACAACCAAATTACTAAAATACCCTTAACTAATTAAAAATCTTACTTTACCCTCATCTATTTCAATTAATACCAAAAATGCCCTTCTTGGAAGTAAATTCTAGATTGACCCCTTCACTTTTTACATTTCCTATTCTACCCCTACATGTAAATTGAATTTTCAAAAGATGTCATCTTCTTTGCCCTCTCCTCTTTGCCTATCTCCTCTTCCTTTATCATTTTCCAGCCGCATTTTCTCCATTTTATCCCTTCATGCAACTTCAATTATTGTCCCAAACAATCAAAACAATGCAATCCAACTATACACTAGCGTAGGATGATCAAAATCACAAAAAACGACATAATAGAGCTGCTGGAATTTTTACCTAAGTGTAAGGCACATTGGGGTTGTCAATCTCCACAACAGCGCATCCCTCCCACTAATTTGCAACTGGAACAACTGAGAGAAAAGATCAAGAAGTAGTTATTTTCATTGGTTCACTTCAAAATTCTAGATGATGTCTTTTATGCATGTTTAACAGTTTGTTGGTTGGGTTGGGCTATTGGATAAATTCCCTCTACGCCCCACC
>JAOSBN010114255.1:0-10556 GCA_027563595.1 Erythroxylum suave
ACTCTACTCACTCTAGCTACAATTTAATTGATTTTTCAGGAGTAGATTTTATTTTTGGTGGATTCGACACCCATCAGGGGATGATAGTATTTGGTTGAAGGAGAACTGGATTCCAGGAGAGGTAAAGGATTTCATATGTGCATGTTTTTTAAGGGATTTGCATTTTGATCTGCCTATAGAATAAAAATTTTATACGAGACATCTGCCAATTAAAAGTGCAGTGGTGTTTGAGGGAAATCAAATATGAACTTTTTTGATTGTATAAAGGAATAAATATTTTATTTCTTGGCTGATATTGAGACTCTAGACCTTGAGTACTTGCCTCATAACTCCATTTTTCAGTTGCAATTGTCATATCTTGTAATACACATCTTACACACTCTTTTAAAAGACTTAATGAAATTAAATAAATGCCACCTTCCTAGATCAGATGACAAAGCTGCACCAGTTTGGCTGGCGAATAATTAACCCCACTTACTAAGACAATTAATGGAATTAAAAAAGAACCAATGATTGGAATTTTACTGATAGCTCTTTATCAAACATGATATTTTGATGAACATAAAGAAACATTGGTGACAATGGGAAAAGAAACTAGATATTGCTTTTAAGTGGAGTAGGATGACTGCACCAAACACCTAGATGCCTTCATTCATTTAAGGGAGTTAATAAAATGAAATAATTACCACCTGTCTAGATGAAATGAAATAATAATCATGCACACTTCGATGCCTTCATTCATTGAAGGTAGTTAATGAAATGAAATAATTGCCACCTTCACAAATGAAATGAAACAATGATGATGCATTTACTTAGTTAGCAGTTTGAAGATGCAGACACATAGCTCCAATTTTGAAGGCTTTAAGCAATCAATAGAAAGTTGTCACTGTTCGTTATTTATTAAACATGAGAGCTTGATGGACATAAAGAAGGATAGCCACAAACCAAATATCACGTATTAAAGAAAAAAAGTAAAGAGAAATGATTACCTGACATAGTCGACTAAATTTAAATTTTAGTCGTTTATCAATCCAAAATTTGCACTTCCATATAAACACTTTCAACGAATCCAACGAGCACATGTACATCATATCGTTCCCTTCTCTTGTTCCAAGGAATTAAATGATAAAGAAGAAGTTATGTTTATATCAAAAGCCTTCTAAACAAGAAGAACGTGTTTACTAATACTATTGGCTTTTTGTTCAAGCAGACTGAGGCGTTCCTGCCGCTCATTTCCCTTATTTCATTCTCTCTCTCTCTTTCTCTCTCTATCTTAGAAATTCATAATAATCAGGAATTACATCTCTCTTCATCAGCAATGAAACCATTAGCTAAGAAAGCCTTTCTTTTCTAATTCCTCTCCTCCATAAGAATATCTCAAGAAAATGGTAGTTGATGTGAGCTCAATGGTTAACAATGGCAATTCAGAAATACTAGTGACTAAGGACTTGCTTGGAGAGTTATCAAAAATTGCTATTCATAATGATTTATAGGCTATCCCACTTCCTCACTTGAATTTGAAGTTGATATCTGTTCAACTTCCAATCTTTCTTTTTTCTTGTTGGCTATAAATTTGCCACTTTTATTTTAACTTTTTTTTTATTTTTTCTCCTTCCTTTTTTGATGAATAGTTTGTGTTTGCTACAATTATCTCCTTTTGCTTATGAATCTTTTTACCTTTTCTTTTTGGTTTTAAAATTATTTTGTCAACCTAAAGCAAAATGATAATCTTAGATCAAAGAGTAAACATTTCATAAATTTAGTGCTTTAGTTCTTATATCTATCATTTTTGCCTTTTCCTTTTTAAATTTCTCTTAAAAAGTTGAAGCTTGTCTCCCTACATTAATGTAAGCTTTGCACGTTATGATAGAACTCTAATCCACCGATGCATACCATTGCTAATGTCTATGGCGGATGTCAAGAAGAATAATGCCTACGATCACCGTATCATGATGAGAACCTCTCAGCTACAAAAACTAGACGTTTCTTATTTGAACAATTTCTCGACACATACATTCTTGGAAGAAATCTCCCTGGAATTGAAACTCCAGGGACCTTCAACTTATAGTCTAGGCCATTTGCAGAGCTTGTCTACTCTTGATAAGGTCAAATCAGCTCTAAAAAGGGCAGAGAAACAATCTTAAAGAACAAGCCTCTTCATCTCCACCAACATCATTGTCAGACTATAACTAAGAACAGGAACAACATGAATAAGTGCAAAGAAGTGAAATGGATGCCAAATGAACCATGTTTGCTACTGGGTGTCCTGGTTGTTCTATGTACGTCATGGCTTTGAAGAACAATCCTAAATGCCCTTGTTGTACCATCCCCATCATTGCTCGCTAAGAAGCCTCGACTTGATCTTAACACAATAATTTGATTCTTTGGGGCTGCAGGTTTTGTATGTTATAAACAATATAAATTTTAACACATAGAAATTATGCATTATATAATCAATTTAGGATATTTTTATCTTTTTTATGCCAATTTTAAGTCAATATATTTGAAGGTTTATAAGACTACCTATTTAGTGATTCTTGTTTCTTCATCTATGTAATTCCTCTCTCATTAAATTTGTAATGTTTTGTGTTACATATTTAAAGCACAAACAAATCATCTGGATTTCCATTGTTTCCTGGTTGCACTGGCTAATTACATGTAATTGTGAAGTTGCTTTAAGTAAAAAGAAACAAACATACAGACATGAATAATATCTATAAAATTTTTATTATATTTCTAGTATATTAGATACACGTGAAAGTATATTTAAGTAAAGAGGGAACATAAATAGTAAAAAAAAGTAGGAGAAAAAAAACAAAGTTAACATTATGAGGTAGCAGCCTTAACTAATCATTAACAAAAGTTATATGTTTAGGTTGTCTTAAATATGGTGAAATTTACGGACATCCACTTGGTTGTATATAGATTCAACATATATCCAAACGAACTAGAAGCAAAGCAAACTGATTTTGATCAAACCATTATAAGGTAAACACCAACAAAAATAATAGCACCTTACAAATGCCTTCATTATTATTCATTTTAGGGAATTAATGAAATGAAATGACTGTCGTCTTTTGTTATACTTTATTGTTTGCTAATAATCAACTCAACTTACTAAGTCAATAAATGCATTAAAAAAGAAGCAACAAGAAAAATTTTACTAATGGGTATTTATTAAACGTGAAGTTTGATGGAGATAAAGAAAAATACTATACCTTGGAAGAAGGGAGTAGATATCCTCTACTGAATAAAACAGTGAAAAGAAAATGATTAATGGTAGGTCTTTCATAATGATATACAACAAAAAATGTGACTTGCCACCCATTTTAAACCACCGTATATGAGTTAATAGTTGACAGGATTAGATAAGTTTTAATTAAATAATGGGACATCATCATTTTTTTATTATTTATCAATCGATCAAGAAGTCAATCTACCCAGTCTTTTGTTCTCTACCCAAATGTTCACTGGTGAATATATTTAAAGATATTGGTGGAGCTTTAAAACAACAGTTTTGAGCTTCATTTATCCAGCATTCGTAAGTTCTTCCCTTTTCCTTCATTCATTCTCATTATGTTGCCTTTGTCTTTATAATTAAGGATAATAATTGTTCTTTTTATGAAGATGATGTTTATTATGGATTTGGATCGCTTACAAATGGTTGTATGAGTTAGATCTTGAAAGGCCAATTTTTAACATAAATACTAAGAAAAGAAAATTAAGTAACCAAAGACCATCTTATTTATGACATTGTAGGTTAGGTCATATCAATGAAACAAGAATCATCAAAATACAAAAAGAAGGATATTTGGATCCTTTATGAATCATATGAAACTTGTGATTCTTGTTTATTGGGAAGGATGACCAAACTACCCTTTAAAGGAAAGAGACAATGTTCTAGTGAGTTATTAGAATTAATACATTCAGATGTATGTGGGCCTATGTCCACAAGTACTAGAGGTAGATTCTTATATTTCATTACATTCACAGATGACCATTCTAGATATGGTTATGTGTAGTTGATGAAAACAAAGTCTGAAGCATTTGAAAAGTTTAAAGAATTTAGACTAGAGGTAGAGAAACAAACTGGAAAAAGTATTAAGAGACTTAGATTAGATCGAGGTGGTGAATGCTTAGACCACGAGTTTCTTGGTTACTTAAAAGAGAATGAGATTCTCTCACAATGGTCTCCTCCTAAATCTCCACAACATAATGGAGTTTCTGATAGGAGAAATCGTCCACTATTAGATATGGTACATTCTATAATGAGTCATGTAATCCTTCCTATGTCCTCTTAGGGATATGCAATTGAAACCGTAATATATCTTCTAAATAGAGTTCCATCTAAATTAGTTGATAAGACATCATATGAGATATGGATTGGTAGAAGACCTGGATTATCACACTTAATGAATTGGGGATGTGAAGCTTATGTGAAGCATGCTATATCTAATAAGCTTCAAGCTAAATCAGAAAAATGAAAATTTGTAGGGTATCCGAAAGAGAGTTTCAGTTATCAATTCTATCATCCTATTAAGAAAAAAGTGTTTGTCTCAAGACATGCTACGTTCTTAGAAAGAATTTATTCTAAAAGAAAGTAATGGAGGTGAGGTTGAACTTAGAAAGTTCAACAGCCACAAATTCACATCGAAACGGAACAAGAACTTCAATATGATACATATGATGTACAACTGAGAGCTCAAAAGACAACATAGTCAGCGACGAACTAGTAGGATACGTCATCCTTCCACTAGATTAGATCTACATATTGAGCAAGGAAAGGATAATGAATCACTCATACATGATGAGCCTACTACTTTAAATGAAGCAATGTTTGATATTGATTACTTAAAATGGCAAGAAGCTATAAGATCTGAAATGAAATTCATGTACACTACCCAAGTATGGACTTTAGTTGATGCACCTACTGGTATTGTACCTATTAGATGCAAGTGAGTTTTTAAGAGAAAAACTGATATGATGGTAATGTACATACGTATAAAGTAATTTTAGTGGTTAAAGGTTACAAACAAAAACAAGGAGTTGATTTTGATGAAACCTTTTCGCCAGTAGCTATGCTAAAATCCATCAGGATCTTATCAGGCATGGCAGCATATCATGATTATGAAATCTAGCAAATGGATGTCAAAACTACATTTATCAATGGGAATTTGCAGGAGGATGTGTATATGATACAACCTAATGGTTTTTAATCCAAGAGATTTCCTACCAATTATGCAAGTTGCAAAGGTCCATTTATAGACTTAAGCAAGCGTCATGGAGTTAGAACATCCATTTTGATGAGACAATCAAAGAGTTTAATTTTATAAAAAAATGTGGATGAACCATGTGTCTATAAGAAGGTTAGTGGGAGAGCAGTTGTTTTCTTTGTACTATATGTGGATGACATATTGTTAATTGAAAACGACATACCTATGCCACAGTTTGTAAAGATCTGATTATCTAAGAACTTCTCTATAAAGGATATGGGAGAAGTAGTTTATATTATGGGAATAAAGATCTATAGAGATAGATCAAAATGGTTGCTTAGATTATGCCAATCCACGTACATAGATAAAGTGCTAAAAAGGTTTAGCATGGAGAATTCCAAGAGGGGATTCTTATCCATATCGTATGGGATTTCTCTCTCACAAAGTATGCATCCAAAGACACAAGAGGATACAGATAAAATGGATTGTATTCCATATGCTTCGGTAATTGGATCAATCATGTATGCAATGCTATGTACTAGACCAGATGTTTCTTATGCTTTGAATATAATGAGAAGGTTTCAGTATAATCCTGGTGAGGGCCGTTGGACGACTGTGAAAAACATCTCAAAGTACTTGAGAAGAACTAAAGATGTTTTCTTGATCTATGGAGGAGATGAACTGAGAGTTCAAGGATATTCAGATGCTAGTTTCCAATCAGATCATGATGATAATATATCACAGTCATGCTACATCTTCATTCTAAATGGTGGTGCAGTAAGTTGGAAGAGTTTCAAACAACCAACCATTACAGATTCAACTACCAAAGCAGAGTACATTTTAGTGTTAGAGGCGACAAAGGAAGTAGTTTGAATCAAGAAGTTCATCACTGAACTTGGAGTGGTTCCTGGCATTATTGAGCCCATAGTATTGTATCGTGATAACAACGGTGTTATTGTGCAAGTAAAGGAACCCAGGTCTTATCAATGATCCAAACATGTACTCAGAAAGTTTCACTTGATCATGGAGATAGTGGACCAGAAAGATGAAGCATTGGAGTGAGTTCCGACTAAAGAGAATCTAGCAGATCCTTTTACTAAGCCATTGTCTCAAAAGAGACATGATCGCCATATGGATGGATACAGTATTAGATTCATAAGAGATTGGCTTTAGTGCAAGTAGAAGATTGTTAGTTTATGCCCTTCCAGCCAATCAATTGTATGCAAATTAATGTATGAAATTATTTTGAATTAATGAGAAAAGGCTTTATTTATCTTTATGTATTAATTTAATTAATATTTTATATTTTAATACTAAAGATAAAATCCTTAGAATAATTACTGTGCAATTGAAATTATAATGAGCTCATAGTTGTGTGATTCAATTTACACTTATGTATTATTCTTAAATGTTCCTAGTTGTAGTTTTATTAAGACGAGATATTGTTAAAACGGTAAAACTAGGACACATTATATTTCTTTCATATGAAGAAAGTAATTAATCGTATAAAATAAAGTATATAGATACTTAAACTAATGTGTGGGTGATTATTAGAGAATAAATCACTAAATTGACCTGATTATGAGAATTCTGAATGGAATATTACTTATGTGTCTATGGATTATCTCATAATGATGGTTGTATAATTGATCCTCAGACTTGAGAATACCAAGGTATCTAGTGTGGGAATTACTGTACTTTGATGTTACTTATGAATCATCCTAGAAAAATTCAGTTGGTAGTAATTAGATACAGTATGAACCATATGTAGATAGTTGAGTAAGTCAACATAAGATTCGTCACTCTAAAGTAATTAGAGAGAATATTTTACTGTTCTTGATTAGTAATGATTTATAGAATTCTCTGGCCAGAGTAAATTGACATTTGAAAAAGGTTTTTTAAAATTTCAGTTATAAATCAATTACTAATTAGCAAGAACGAATATGATTGGATGATAATAGTAGACACTGTATCCATACTCCATCTAATTAGAATATAGAATGACAAAAGGATTAAATTATACTTCATAGCCCTGCACGGACATGTTAAGTTAATTACTTTGACATTCTTGATATTTGGATAATCATGACATATTGCTAGACGTCAATCATGATTTATGATTATGAATTGTTTAATTGGAAAATTAAAGATAAATTAAAAGAAGTTTTAATTTATATAATTCTAGTTGTGAATTAGAATTATAATTTATAATCATTGCCAATTTATTAGGAACATAATAGGTCACACATCAAAGAGCAATTTGTGAAATAAAAATTAATTTAATTAAGTTGGACTTAATTATAAAGTTTGAGAAACTTTAATGATCAAATATGAAATATTTGATTTTATTAAAATTAAATTAATTAGAATTAGAATTTGATTTTAGTTATAACTAAAGATATTTAATTTTAATAACAGAATTATAATTTTTTATTTAAATGGGAAGAGCTTTTTAGAAGCTAGCACTTTTTGTCTTCTTCCTTTCAAATCAGTTGAGAATTCCTCTGTGGATACCATCAGACGCTAGACTTCTGAACAACTTGTGATTGATCAATCAGAAAAAAATTTTCAAAGATTTTTCAACAGGAAAGCGAACAAGGTCCGACTTCTAAATTGTTTTATGTTTTGTTCAAGTTTATTCAATTATTGAGATCCGCTTGGAATCTATAAAAATTTTATGTTCTGTTGTGCCTGTGATTTGGTCATGATTGGATTTTAGTACTCAAATCGCCCTTGTCTTACTTATTTCTTTTTCATTTGTTTTTGGGCTTACATTTTATCTGCTCTTTTAAGACCTTAACATATATTTAATTGTTTCAGTTCGTGCCATCGAAATAAAGTAAATATTAGAAGAATTAACGTTGATCAATAATTGGCAACAATTTAACGAATACCGATTTAATAATTTTTTTACAAATTATTGTTTTTATGGGCTCTTAGATATGATGAATTAATAGATATATTGATCAAAACATTGTATTTTGCGATGTTCTAGGTTTTGCATACTTGCTGTTTTGGCTTTTGGAAGACATTGTTTACCTTCTTTGTTAAAGTGGAATTTTGAATCTATTGACTTCTCATGTTTGGTAATTCTTTAAATTTCTATGGATTAGGGTATTGGACATCCTGAAAGATTATGTTGTTTGAGCCCTTGTAAATGGTATTGATCACCTTGGTACTGTAGTTTACAAGTTAACTGACTTGCTTCAGCAACAAACAGTAGATATTTCAACCATGGAGCTAAATGTTTCTTGTCTAAATCAGGTAAATTTTCTTGTGTATGTAAGCACGAATTCCTTTCATTAGATTAGGCATCAAATGCTTTTTCTGGAAGTGATTCAATGTATACCTTATTTCCTCCATCTTATTTTGATTATCCCCTGTTTGTGTTAGATTCTGTCAATAAGAAGGTAAACTTTAGTCTAATCATACAAATTGATACAAGGCAAACTCACTTTCAAGTTAGATCTCATATTTAGCCTTCAGATTTATGGGTGTATTGTGGTTTGCACTTTATCCTTTGGTTTCTTGTGATTAGTCCACAAAACCACCTTTGCTTTCTCATTGGTTAATAGGGAACTTTACTTATACAAGTATTCTGTGTGAGGTTCCCCTTCAGCAAAGACCCTCGCTTAGCCCTTGCCTTCAGAAACCAAATGTAGTTTAAAAGGGAGTAGGTTCGTTGTTGAGATTCTTAATTTAATTCTTCTTTTCTTATCTGAAGCATATCTCTTGCTGTTAAGCATCTTCTAGGAGATGGTGTGTGTATTTTCCATATGTTTATCATGCAGCAATGAAGATTCAAAAACTTTTGGGAACTCTTCTATAGCTTTTCAACTCTTAAGTATGTAAAAAAAATTAAAATAACATTGTATAATAAAATAAAATTTACTAAGATGGTTGTAATTTGTTAGTAATTGGAGCTCTTGTTCTCAGAGATAAAGATGAGAGTGCAAGGATAAAATCCACAGAAGCGCTTGCTCATCTGATTAGCTGAAGTCATGCATCAAATGTAGTTATGCAAACATTTGGTGTCCCCTACAAGGTAATTTCAAAATCAGCAAGGACATAGACTTGTCCATCATTCTTCCAATTTGCATAGTTTTTCTTGCAAGGTTTATAATTTTCATAATTGATAATTGATCCATATAATGGAAGTGGCTTTTCTTTTTGTAATAATCTTGATCCATGTATTGGATGTGGCTTTATTTGTATTATTTTTTGGGGCAAAACCATTCCATTAAGCAAGTTTTATAATTGTTGTCAAGGGTGCACATAAAAAAATTGCAAACTTTTTTTTATGTTACTTTATCAGCAATTTCTAATGACTTTTCTAATGTCTTAGCTAAAATAAACATGCATGTTGGTGGATTTAGTTCTTGGTAACTTGCTCTAGAAAACCAACAAGAATTCAGTAGATATTTGGTTAACTCTCTTAGCTAAACGATTTGGTTTCTATTATGAAATTTTCTACCATTTGTAATGAATGCATGATTTGCTACAATTTTGTCTATAAATTTCACCATAATTAAGACAACCTTAACATATAACTTTTGTTAATGATTAGTTAATACTCCTATCTCATAACGTTAACTTTGCTTTTTCTGCTGCTTTTTTTATTATTTATCTTACCTTTTTACTTAAATATACTTCCACATGTATCCAATATACTACAAATATATAACAAACAACTTATAGATATTATCCAAGTAAATTCTATTTTGCACATTTTAGTTTAGCGTGGCATTATCGTTTTGAAGATCTCACTACACATTTGCATAGTGACCACCTGCTAATTGCAAGAATATGTGACTGATTGTACCATGAATGAAAATATTGGAAGCAAAATGAGCAATGATGAAAAATAAGGAAGTGCAAAATCGACCAAGAATTGGTTCACCAAAAAAAGAAAAAAATGATCCTTTGGTAAAGTTTTGTTTTTGTTTTATGATCACTTTATGCAAAAAAGAATAAGTAATTGAGTAAGCGTTGAAATTAATATAGAAAGCTTGAGGAATTATGTGCAGTTAATTATGTAGAAAAATAGCTTATGTTTAATTATAAATTATAAGTCTAAAATAATAAAAATTAGTAGATAAAATAAATATTAGGTAAATTATCATAAATGATTAGAATATTTTAGACATCACCAATGTCGGTAATTTCATATAGGGATGTCAAAAATGACCCGGCCCAATCAAATCAACGCACAGGTCGAATGAGTTAGGCCTGAACTATCACAGGTCAGGCCACGACTGTTGGGCCCTGAAATTTTTTCATTATATTAGTAAGCATGATTGAATAAATTTTGTAGTATTGTTAGATAAATCTTTAAATTGGAGT
>JAOSBN010114256.1:0-10556 GCA_027563595.1 Erythroxylum suave
TTCGTCTGTTTTTTGCTTTCGTCTGCTTTTTTGCTTCCGTCTGCTTTTTGCTTTCGTCTGCTTTTTGCTTTCGTCTGTTTTTTTTTTTTCGTCTGCTTTTTGCTTTCGTCTGTTTTTTTTTGTTTCCGTCTGCTTTTTGTTTGTCATCAAAATCTCTTTATACGTGAAGTCAAAATTCTGACTTAACACAGTATTCCTAACGGATATGGAACAACTATCAATGAGTCCAGTATCCACAATGAATATGAGACAGTTAAAAAAGTACTTGGTTACAACGATTAACAATGAAAATGGAGTTTCATGAGCAATTGCATATAATTTGATATATGTGTTTTTATGATTAATTGAAATAATGTGTATAGACTGTCTTGTAAAAGAAATGTGAAATAGTGTACAAAATGATAGTTGTTGAAAGATGATGAAATGTGAAGTAATGCTTAATATGTGATATAATTGATCTATAAATTGAATGTGAATTGTGAATTGTGAATTGTTTTGTGTTTGATATGAGTGAGCTCATCGAGGATGGTTCACTCATTGAATTTGCAAAACTCATCGAAATTACAGTATTGTCTTTCAGGTTTAGGGGTATCCAATTAGACAAATTGGAGTATAGCCACAGCAAATTGGATAAGAGTTAGAGGTCGTGATCAATTTATATCTGCATATGTCTTCAGTGATTTTTATATTTGAATTGTATTATGCAAATATTGTACAATGTTTATGCACATTGTAAAGTGTAATAACATTTGTGACTGTGGATGTTTATGAATAAAATGGGACGAAAATAATTATTGATTTTTTGAAGATGTGTTTAATGAATGAAAAATTTACAATAAGTTTTATTTGATTGTCTTAACATGCCATCCTCGTAGAGTATGTTCCTGAATATTATCGGTAGGTTCCAGCATATGCACTATGAGTGGTGTGTTACAACCCCAACTTTAGCTCCAAGACTTTTTATCTAGTTTGTAGAAGAAGTGCACCATCAAAAGAAGGAAAATAACTGGAACTAATATGTAAAGGTATTATGAAGATATAAAATAATATAATCAAATCCATTGAAGTAAAATAGATAGGATAAAGCAAGTAAATAAATTGATTGTTTCAGCAGACACTTGGAAAGCCTGAATTAGTTTTTATCTATATTCACAATGCAAGGTACAAATATGAATAACTAATGATAGGAAAGCATGTGTAGTTCTTTCCAACCTCAAGGTTATAATTCCTTCTAACACGAAATAGAAAAGGAAAATAATATGTTTTCCTACATTTGATTTTGAGGGAAAAAAGAAACAATATCCTAAGATAAGAATCAATCTTTTAGGATCACACAATCTCTTAATATAGGATACTATCTCTTAAGATATTAGAATATTTGAGATTTTAAGAAATTGTCTTTCTAAAACTTGTATAAAACTAATATAAACTCATCATCTCCTTCAAGCTAAGGAATATACGTCTTCCATTCCCAACTTGAAAATAATCTTATCAAAATTTGAATTATTCATAAGAACATCACCTAATTGGCTTCTTCATAGAACATAATAGAAGGGGCATTTAGTGGCAAAAATTTTCTTTGCTAAAAGTCCTCAGTTCAATGTTGATAATATTTAGCCATGATATTAAATCTTCATTTAAATCGTTGCAAAATCCTAGTAGCAATATACTATAGGCGACGTTTTTACCAAATCATTGCGAATTATTTTTTCTACGAGTTGAATATGTAACCAAAAGAGATATGCGACGATACAACAAATCGTCACCAATGATATTTTGTGACGATTAGTTTTTATGGCTAAATGTTATTATCTATGTTATTGGAAATGTAGGTAATAATATTTAGTGATGAATCTTGAATCGTCGTCCAAAATTATTGGAGGTCATTTTTTATTGGCAGCAAAAAAATTTTGGCTATGTTTTTGAAAACATAGCTAAAAGTTTGTGGCGACGATTTTAAAAATGTAGCCAAATCTTTTTATCTACGTTTTCAATTTAATAAATATTACTACTAAAAATTTTGTCATGTTAATTATAATTATTGGTGACATTTTTAATCCATGTTATTGTTTGTAATATTTAGAATTTTTTGTTTTATAATTTATTATATGAAAATATAATAAAATTATTAGAAATTAGAAGCATTTTATATAAACAATAAAATACCATTAAATGTTAATTGTAAACCTTAACAAAAATACTTATGTACAAACCTAGACTCTTTTTCATCATCATTACTTACATAAATCGGGCTAAGTAAATTTTTTTTACTCATTTTTCAAGCTTGACCAACTTTCATTCATTATGTTCTAACTTTTGTTCATTAAATTCTAGTTTACCCTTAAATGACTAGTTCTACCCTTGAAGATGATCAACATATGCTAGTCTTGATGAGGATGAAACAGGAGGCTTAGGCCTAAAACAAAGAACTTTGTTGTAGTTGGATCTTGTACCAAGCACGTTGTTATAAATTTCATCTTTATTTAGCTCATTTCCATCAGACAATGATCTTTTCAATAACTCTACATCTTATTTTAAAATTTAAAAAACAAAATCAATATTTAATTCAAATATTATTAGTTAGTACGAAAAAAGGAAATAATTTAACATTTAAGCAAATTTTTATACTTACATAATTATTGCGCACTTTTTCAGACATCCAACTTTCACCTTCCTTATATTGTGTCAGTTTATAGAGTGTGATAGGATCACACTCTTCTCCATATAGTTCCTTCTGATTTTATTTTATGAAAAAAGAATTGAAAACACAATAAATAATATTGTATTTACTGATATAATTATAACTTCTAAATAAAGAACTTACAAATTCATTTCGTACGACAAAAAATGATTTCGAACCTTGGTTGTGAGGAGTTTTCATTTTTCTTCTATTAACCTTATGTTTTTCACACTTTTCCTAAATAAAGAAAAGAAATAGTCATTAAATTGTGTAACAAGATTAATGGAAGCAAATGTGAAGAGAGAGAAGACAAATTTTAGAGACCCAATAATCACACATTTAGCTCCAGTTTTCTTAAGACATTTGTTCGGGAACATGTCCCTTTGCCTCCTCATCAAAAGGAAAAGATTTGTAGTATTTATGTAGTTGAAAACGATGATCCTTGGCTCTTTGTTTTAACAGTGAATTCACACATCTTGAAACTTCAAGGTTGTTGATATTGAAAATATTGGGTTTCATCTGATAACAGTAAGTAAAAGTGAAATTAATCTTTAGATAGGTAATACAAAATTGAAAATAATTAACTAAATTGAAAAATTACTGAAACTTTGTCCAAAGCATTATGTAGCAAGTTGTTTTCCTTCAATTGCTTGGCATGCTGAAGGAAAGGCAATTCAATCCTAGAAATTGCCCTTAATTCACTCGACAATTTTGCCGATTAAATCTTGTTAATAGGACGACCTTGCAAGGTATCAATACACACAAACAACTTTTTGTTCACTACAACATTTAAGTGTTGCAACTCAGATACCTCTTCCTTTTTTCTGATGACAGTATTCAAACTTAATAAAAAATAATAATGATAAGAAAAAATGCATCAAACATGTAAATATATATTTGAGCATAAGTCTAATTATAGGTGGTAAAGATTAACAAACCTAAAGATCCCTTAGAACTAGTTGAGGTAGATAGAGGATGTTGCTGACTAGCTTCATTGGTAGATGAAGTCAATTATTGTTGTTTGCTAAGGTTGGATTGATTTGGTTATTGTAGGGGAGGAGCAGTTTTGATAGTTGCCACTTTCTTTCCTTTGTTTCTATCAGGTGCCATTATATTGAATATCTATAACTTAAATATCAACATTATGCATAACCAGAAGTCAAACATCAACAATACACATAAACATAAGTCAAAATCAATAATCTGCACGAACATAAGTCAAACATCAATATTCAGCATAAACATAACTCAAACATGAACATTCC
This sequence comes from Erythroxylum suave, assembly GCA_027563595.1. Lineage (NCBI taxonomy): Eukaryota > Viridiplantae > Streptophyta > Magnoliopsida > Malpighiales > Erythroxylaceae > Erythroxylum > Erythroxylum suave. Next base: position 3,946 of record JAOSBN010114256.1, read on the forward strand.
TCTTTGATGTTACTCAAATATCAACAATACGTATAAACAAAAATCAAACGTCAAGAATCTGTATAAACATAAATAAAAAAACAACATTTTTGCATTAAAATAACTAAAATATCAACATTTCTCATAAACATAAGTCAAACATCATCAATTCTCATAAACATATCTCAAACAATAACATTTCAAATAAACATAACTGAAACAACAACAATATGTATAACCATAACTCAAACATCAACAATACGTATGACCATAACTCAAACATCAATATTCTGCATTAATATAATTTAAAATGTTAACAATCTGTATCAACATATCTCAACCATCAACGTTCTATATAAACATAAGTTAAACATCAACAATTCTTATTGTTAGACTCCACTCAGTTGTGACTTAAGAAGTCATAACTGTGATTTCTCTCACTTTGCTTAGCAATTTTTTTTATTTGCATGTGTTTGCATGAATTAAATGGAAATGTTAGAATTAAGTTAAGTAGTAAGTAGACATTAGATTAAATATGGAAGTGTAAGCATGGAAAAACAAAAGTTGTCTTAAATTGATAAGAAAAGAAATAAGAAAGAGTGGAGAGACATGTTCGAGAGGTTAACAATAGAGAAAGAAAAACTTAGAAGAAACTAAAAGAAGAAGAAGGAAAGAAAGACAAATAAAAAGGAGAAAGAGGAAGAAGGAAAAGGTTCAGCTGAGTTTTTAGGTAACCTCTAACTTTTTTTCTTGCTTTGGTTGAATAAGGAACTAGAGAAAGTAGGGTTTATGTGTTAGAAATGAAGGGAGAAAGGATAGAACCAAGAAACTTATTTTGATTTTCATGGATTTTCAACTAGATCTTAGTTATCCTAACTTAGATAAACTATGAGTAGATTAAGTCTAAGCTCAATTTTCTAGATATTAAAGTTTTATGGATTTTTTTATTTGTATATGAGTTTGAATGAAAGTTTGGTTGTTTGAAGGAAACCAATAGGATCCAAGGCAAGAGCAAGAGGAAAGACAAACTTGAGTTTGGACGTACAACTAGCTAGGCGGGTAATATGTTTATAGTTATTTTGTGATGGTTTGATTCTTGCTTGTTTGTATGTTTAATTGCTTGACTTTAAGTTGTTGTGATTGCTAGAAAATGCCAAATGAGTTATTATTATGCTATTTGTTGAATGTTTATTGTTACGGCATTGTGTATAAATGAAAAGAGGAAAGACATGAAAGTATAAATATGTGATGAAATGAAGTGAGCATCAAAACTTTTTTGTGTTTGGGCAAGAGAGATGTGCACTACCCGGTCATGGCATATGAACTTTGAGAAATGGACTCATTTTGTTCATAGTGTAAGCTTTGGTTTCTCCATTTCATTTCATGGGATTCTCTCAAGCCATTATGTTTGTGCATTGCATCTTGATCTGTTGAGCATTATACATAGTTGAGTGTTCTGTTTTGATGTTTAAATGCATATGATTTGATTTGTGTGATAATTAATATGTTTTTAATTATAAGTTTCTATGAGTTAGAACTGTGGATAATGTAATTGTTAAGATTAAAATGTTATATATATATATATATATATATATATATATATATGCTTGATTGTGTGTGTGGTTCATTACTAATGGCTATATGCATATTAGTATATATATATATATATATATATATTGGTTCATTACTAATGGCTATATGCATATTAGCCACTGAGCTTTGTAGCTCACCCCATTATTTTCCACTCCTTAGGTACAAAACAAGTAGATCATTGTACCTTGCAAACTCTAGCAAACTCCAAGAAATCTATCGTTTGTAACTAAGCGAGTTCGAATACATTTGTTAGCTCTGCAATCATATCAAGCATGAGCATTGATGTTGTATTTTTGGATTATGCTACCATTTTGACTCTTGATATGTAATTAAAGTTATGTACCAACTCTGCTTTGTTTGAGAAATGAAACTCTGTTTTGTTTGAGAAATGAAAGTAAAAGTTAAAGAATTTCTTTTTTGTACATGTTCAAATTTTCTTCTCTGTTAGGTTGTTAATTTCGGTTGAAAATAAAATAGTGAGTCGTTTGATATCTTTTGGATAGATTTTCTTAAGTAAATTATTATGTTGGGAGTTTGTATGTATGGCTTTTGTTTGTTGGATTCAGGTCTTTTAATTTTTGTGAAAATTCAAAATAGGCAGTAGAGAAAAAAGGGGATAAAAATTGTGTCCTGAATTTAAAGAATAAAATATATTGATATGGGTATAATTAGGTAAAGTTTCCTGCATAAAATTTCTAGCTTATCCTCTTAGCTTTCCAATTACATAAATTTTGTAATTTTTGGATATCAGAATCAAGAGTTATGAAGGTTACAAGTTAGAGTGTACTTCAGGAGTGCATGATCGTGCATTGGCTCTTCAATCAAGGGAGTACATGATCGTGCACTAGCCCTTCACTTGTGAGAGAGCATGATCTTACACAAGTACGATCGTGCACTAGGTCTTCATTCAAGGGTGTTTGCACAATCGTGCTTGTACATGATCGTGACAAAATTAAGTCACAGTCGTGACTGCTCTTATAAAGCACGACTGTGAGAAATTTAAGTGACAATCGTGACTTCTTCTACTTTGCCACCTTGATTTTTTATTTTTTATTATTGTTATTAACTTCACCCAAGCCCACCCAAGTTTTTCATTACATCTTTGCTGCTTTCAACCTCCTTGTTACTTGATCTCCATCAAACCCCCAGTGTATTTTCGCCACGGAATATTGTAATCGAGAGCCGGGCCTAACACTCATAAACATATCTTAAACAACAACATTCCACATAAACATAAACTGAAACAACAACAATACTTATAACCATAACTCCAACAACAACAATACGTATAACCATAACTGAAACATCAACATTTCGCATTAACATAATTCAAACATTAACAATTTGTAATAATATAACTCAAACATCAACATTCTACGTAATTATAAGGCAAACAACGACAATATGCATTAACATAAGTGAAATATCAACAGTACGCATTAACATAACTTAAATATCAACAATACATTTCAAGCAATATAAACAATACTCCATTTACCTTTCAATTATCATGATCAAGATCTTGAAAATCATCATCATTAATTACATTATGATCATACTCTTCATCATTATTATATTCGACCAAAGTATCATCATTGTCTTATAATTCATTCTCAATATAGTCTTCATCTCTTTTTATGATAAGATTGACTTGTACTTGATCCACTTGTACTATATTGGGATCAACATCTCTCCTATGGAATGATGATATATCTGCATCTTCTATTTGAATGATTTCATTATTAAACTTTAATTTAATCTCTTGATATACTTCATCATATCCTCACTAATAATTAGACCATTATTCCTTTCACAAAAAATTGAAGAAATTTTGATAGTGAAACTTTTGAATAACCTTCCAATTGCTGCTTAATACAGTATCATTAGGGTAGAAAATTTTCTTCACTTGACTTTCAAGTACAAAAGGGTCATTATCATACCATGTTTTACTAACATTGTTGCTAGTAATATTGTCAATGACTTTTATGCCACCAAAATTAAACCATTTGCATTTAAATAGAGCAACATTTTATCCTTGATGTAATGCAACTATATTATTTCAGAGATCATAATGCAGAAGTTAATAAATTTGTTGTCATGACTTCCTTCAACAACAATGCCACAATTTTGGCATTTAAGTTGACTATCTCGATCTTGTATGTGAAATCTAACTCTATTAACAATGCAACTTTTATATTTTTCCCACACATATGAGGCCCATTTGCCAAAGCATAATATGTTGTTGTCTCCTTTTGCATGTTATGGTTATGTAACCGTATCATTTGTAGGACAAAAATATAATTAGAAGTTAATCTGACATAAAATTGTCATAAGTTCGTAATATTCCATTAATATGTAACTTACTCGAGTCTTAAACTATGATGGGAACTTAATCTTATGTCTTTCTTTAACATTAACAATCCTTTTACTTCGAATCGAATCTTTATGGTTTTTATTAAAAAAAGTAAGTAAAGATTAGGAAATACAGATTGAATCACAAAGATTCAATATGAAAATTTGAATGAAAAGTAATATACATACTCCATACAAATATATCGAATTCCTCGTAATTGTTTAAAATATACCAATGGACAATTTTGAATTTGTCTTTAATTAACTCCGCATATTTTCGACACCAAGTGGCCTTACCTTTTAGGAGAAAACTGACAAGCCACCATCTTAATCAAAATCAAAGTTACATTCTTGTCTATTAAGTCTAGTCTCGACGTCATTTTCGTATATTGAACAAAACGTCAAGTATTAATTTGCTATATAAGCCTCTACAATAGACCCTTCAGGTTGAGCTCTATTACGTACATAACACTTGAAAGAGCATAAAAACTATACAAAATATAAAACTTTAACAATTTTTACTAACTAATAACTTAAAAAATGTAGAAGATAATATAAATCACCTTCCAATGGGGAAAATTCATCGAAATTGAACCAGTCCACAAAGTTTTGTTTCATATGGTAAGTGAATTGCCAAATGCACCATAACATCAAAAAGGATAGGGAGAATACTATTTCAAGATTACATAGAATCAAAGCTATATCTTTTTCCATTTTCTCAAGCTCTTAAACTTGAAATGTTTTGTAACATAATTTCTTAAAAAACTTTCCCAATTGACCTATAATTACAGACACATCCTTTGGTAAACACCCACGTATTCTAACAGGAAGTAATCATTGCAGAAGTACATAATAATCATGGCTTTTCATCCCTGATACTTTTCCTTTTTAAACATTCACACAATGAACTATATTAGATGCATACCCATTAAGAAACTTAATTGATTAAGAAATTGACAAAAAGTTTGCTTATCCTTTTTTAACATGTTGTAACAAGCAGGTGAAATAATGCATGACCCATCATTTTTTCTTTTTAAATGAAAATCTTTTCTTATATTTGTAGGAAAGCCATGGGTCCATGCATCACATACGTGGCAAGGTAATAGAAGTGTCAGAATCAAAATTCCAACCCCATGACATCCCCAGAAAATCCAAAATCCATTTGCATATATAAAACATATTATAAGAACATGAAATTATAACATATGTATCTTGTAAAATACTCCTCCTTGTTTAGGTTGTAGAAAACACCAAAGACCTTCCTTGGCCTCAAGAGAGCATACAAAGATGAAGAAAAATCAGTGTGTAAGGGTGGTTAGAGCACTAAACTAAATGAGTTCAAGTATACGCTCTAGTGAGAGTTAGATCAAGACCAAGTTACATGCAATTAATCTCATGCAACAATTGCTTAAAATTGCAATTGTTGCATAAATAAATCTCAAGATCACTCCTCTCAACTTCCAAAACTCTTCTGGACCCTTAGCCTCTCTATTGAGTGTGTTTTTTCAGGTAAAATTCGAACTCACTTATGTACCTGTTGATTGCAAAACTAATCCACTAGTTTTACACTTAAAACTGCAAGTATACGGAATGTAACTTGTAGTAAAGAATAGAAATTAATACCTCATAGATTATGTTTAGACACTACTTAATTCAGGTTGCTTTATTTGAGAACCAATTTTAATGAACATAAACTAAAAAATTAAATTAAATCAAACAACTATCAATGAACAAATGATAAAGCAAAAGTGCAGCAACATGAAGCACTAGATTTAACAACTAGAGATCACTTTTTCCCCATCTTTTCTCCCTCCTACCTTGTTAATTGAATTGTACCTCATATAAGATGTCCTAATGTATTAACTACCCTCTTTCAAGGTGTAATTAATTTTCCCTAGACAAATTAAATGGAAATGAATAAGCAATCTCTCAATCTATAAAATTTGTCCACCAATTCGACTAGTTATGAAATTATCCTATAGGTAATCAACTAATTAGCCAAGATCTCTCTCTAACTTATCAACTTGGTGAATGTAGGGCTATAAAGTGCCAATTCTCATTGTACAACCCTACACAATTTACCCAACTCAATTTCTCAATATATTGGAAGGTATAAGCTCAACATTCATCAAAAGCATCTTTTGTTCAAATCAACAAAATAGGAGTTCAACAAGTAGTTCAAAAGTAATCTCTAGAAATAACTCAGCCACTCATAATGATATTAACATTCCCAATAACAAAAAAGTCCGTCGTAAAGATGCTAGAAGAGAAAAAGGAATAAAAACTAGATGAAGCAAGCTGCTCCCCTTCTTTGCCCAAATCTACAAAATCTGGAGTTAGTGTGTCCTTTTCCCAATTTGGAATGGAAATCTTGATTCTCTACCCCTCTCTTGGTTCACTCAATTTATGTAACACATTCTTCACATAAGCAACACTTTTGATTTCACATAAGTATAAGGCATTATGCCTTTCGCTCAATCAAGCGTAGTTAATCAAATGCATATTGTAAACGATCTAGAAGGGGGTTGAATAGATCCTTGAACCTTTTTCGTAAAATTCAATAAAAACCAGAAATTAAAACCACACAAAATAATTAAACGAATTTAAATGTAAGGAGTAGGGAAGAGAAGCAAACACTGTTTTTATAGAGGTTCGGTGCTAAGACCTACGTCCTCTACCTAAGCTCC
>JAOSBN010114257.1:0-10553 GCA_027563595.1 Erythroxylum suave
TATAAATATATAAATTATTAAATATTTTTTATAATTTATAGTCTCTCCTTTATAGTTAATCTTAATATTATTTATATATATATAATAAACTAAATTTATCTTTATTAACTCTTATTAATTCTTAATATATATTATTCCTCTTAGAAGTATTATATATCTTATATATCTCTTTAAGTATCTTATAGCTCGTAATATATAAATAAAGATATAAATAAAGAGTCTTTAATATATATCTTTTATTTTATATATTTACTTTAAGTTTAAGTCTATCTATATAGCTATTTAAGTAGTAGTAGCTTAAAGACTTAAATATATTAATATTTACTCTACTATAATATTATAATTTATATTAAGAAATATATATTAGATTAAATTAAAAATAATATCTCTCTAAATTATATTATTAATAAATTTATTTTTTATTTATAATATCTTATATTACCTAATTAGATTATAGATATTAATATAATTATTTAGATTTTATAATAATATAAAATATAAAGAGATTAATAATATTATTATTTTATTATAATAATATAAATAATTATTATTTAATTTTTTATTATATTATAAAATAATTAAACTATTATTTAAAATCTTAAATATTTTTATAGATAATAATATTTTAGTTAAATAAAAATATTAAAATAAATAATTAGTTTAAGTAAAATATAAAAACTAATTTAATATATAAAAATTAATAAAAATCTTAAATCTTTTAATTATTTATTTTTAAATTATAATTTTAATATAAATAATAAATAATAATATAAATTTATTAATTATAATTTAATTAATATTATTAATATAAAATAAAATAAAAAAATAATATAATAATAATTTTATTAATAATTAATTTTATATATTTTTTAAAATTTAATTTAAAATAATAATATATATTATATTATTAAAGAATAAATTAATAATATTAGATATAATAAAGTTTATATAATTTATATTTTATATTTATTAGAAGATATCTAGAATCTATAAAATAAATAGAAATCTAGTCTATTAAGGGCCTTAGTCTATAAGGGGACGACTAATATTAGTAGAGATGTAATGAAATTCTAAGAACAAAAATGTCAAAGAAAAAAAGTGAGGCGAGTTGAAACTCTATCTGGTATATATTAGTAAGTCTAGTTACGTTACATGGTTCTAGGGTATCTTACGGCCTTTAACACCGCGGAAATATATACTATTAACTAGGAGATTTCTCTTAATTATAGAATATTAAATAATAATTATATAAGTTAATAAAAGTATCGCTAATTAGATATTATTATAAAAGCTCGCTATTATAATTTATAGAATAGTTCTTATTAGATAATATCTTTTTATATTTTTTAACTTTACTATCGCTATCTTTCTTACTTATTATACTCGGGATATATTTTTAATTATTAAATATTATATATATCTCTATTATCTAGTCTCTAGCCCTTTATAAAATAATATTAATTTATAATCGTACTATCTTAATTATTTTTTAAATTTAATAAATTTATTAGTATTTTACTTATTTTAAAATAGAAAGTTATAACTATTATAAAGGCTCGTTTAAATACGATATTAATTTTTAAATCTAAGATTAAAAAGCGTTATTATATTTAGCTTATAATAAATTCTATTAATTACGACGCTAAGCTTAAAAAGCCGCTTAATAATTTAATTAATATCTTCGCGATCTTAAAAGTCGTCGGTTATAATTTTAATAATAAAGATCGGTAATCTTAGCGTAGTTTAATTTAATAATAATAACTTAATCTTCTATTTTAAATCTTTCTTTTATATCTCTTTAATAATTAATCTTTATAATTTCTTAATCTTCGCGTCTTTAGTATTCTTAATTATAACTATAATTTAAGCGTCGTTTATAATATATTTTATATTTATTAGTTTTAATAACTACTTCTTATTTTCCTCGTCTATTTAAATAATAAACTAATTATATATAGCTATAGTCTCGCCGGGCTGAAAGATATTAAGTAAAAAAATAAATATATTTTATTTAATTATTAGTAGCCTCTTACTTAAGTAAATAATCTCTTTAACGTCGCTTAACGCGTAATTTATATATAGATTAACTATATAAAGCTTTATATAAGGGTCTTTAATTATAATTAAAGATAATAATTAAATTAAAAAGTCTTTATAATTTTTATTTTTATATTTCGCTATCTTATAGTCCGTAAATAAATATTTAATATTAAATTAATCCTTATTATTATTCCCGCTATATTATATATAATCTATTATTAATTAAATTAACCCTTCTATAATATATAATAATATTTAGAATATTAAGACTATAATAACGCCGGAAGATTACTAGTTAATAAACTTAAAGTTTTTATTTAATTTCTTATTAAGGTCGTCCTCCTTAATATTTATATTATATAAAAAAATATATATAACGCTATCTCTCTAGTTAAATATAATATACGCGTTATATATCTTAGTTATATCTATATCCTTAAGTCTCTCGTCCCCGATAATCTCTCTAATAAATATATAAAAGATTATATTCTTAAAGATAATCTTCTTTTCTTTATTATTAAAAATATTTAAAACTAAAGTTAAAGTCTCTTTATTTATTAAGTTTATTATCGTTATAATATAAATAATAGATAGTTAATAATATAAAAGTAGAATAATTTAATATATAAAGAAGTAAAAGTTAATTTAGTAATATATAAGTAACCTATAAATATTATTTAGAGACTAGTTTTACGCGATAAATAAAAGCTAAGAGAACTATTATTATTCTTTATTATTTATTATTTAACGTATCTATATAAATAAAAGTCGTTATTAATAATTTATAATTTAATTAAATAATTTATATTAATAATTATATTAAGTATTAAACTCTTTTAAAAATACTTCTAAGTATATATAATAAATTAAATAAAATTAAAACTACGAGATATTTTACTTTTATTTAATTTATATATATCCGGTATTTAAGCGCGATATAAACGTCCTTTAATCTTAAAAAGTACGGCGGTATATATATTCTTAATTAATTAAAAAACTAATTACGCTTCTTTAAGCCTTTAACGATAAATAAAGGGATATATACGTCTTTATATTTATAAAGTCTTTATAATTTAACTCTTATCTTTACTAGATTTAATCTCCGCGATTATTAATAAATCGAGAATCTTTAATTATTATATTTTATATATAGAGATTCTATCTCCCTTTAATATTTTATATAATAAATCTTTATCTTTAATTATCGCGTAGCCCGCTTATCTTAAATAATATTATATCGTAAAGCGCTCTTAAATAGTATAGAGAAAAAGAAAATCCTTAAATTAATTAATATTATCTTTAAAGCGGATATAGCGATTAATAATCTTTTATATTATAAATAATTCCGTTTACGCTTCTTTAGAGACCTTAAATCTATAATTAATAAAGCGAAGGATATTTAAGGGATATTTATCTTTTTATATTTCTAGTAATATATACGATAGTTAATATAATCTTATATAATTATATATATTATTCCTTTACGGGGCCGTACGTTATAAAAGTTAAAGTTATATACTAATAAATTACGGAGATATTTAATTAGTAAAAAAACCTCTTCTTAAAAGTATTAATAACTTATAGATATAATTAATAGAGACGAGTATATTATATATAATATAAACGTAATCTCTAGTCTAGACTAGTTATTTTATTATTATTAATAATAGATACGCTTTTAATAATAATTTTATTTTATTACTACGTAGCCGTCTAGTTACTTTATAGTCGTCGTTAATATTTTAATTTTTAAAACTTTTAATAATTTAGTCTTTATCTTATTAGCTATAACTACGGAGCTATAAAATTATAAAGAGTATTAAACTAAGATTTTATTTTTCTAAAGAGTAAGATACCTTAACTAGTTAATAATATTAAATAATAAATTAGCTAAGTACGCTTATTTAAAATTTTTAAATATCTTTATTTAAGGAGAGTTAGTCTCTTAAAAAGTAAATATTATATATATATAATAAAGAAGAAGTCTTAGATATATTTTATTATTATATAGCGATTATTTATTAATTATATTAACTTATTATTTATCTTTATAATTAAATCTTACTTAATTTTATTATAATATTAAAAATAACGCTTATATTAATCTTATTATAATAATTAAGTAAGTTATCTTTAATTAAGAGAAGCGAAAGTAGTTTTTTAATAAATATAATAAGAAAGAGAATACGATAAATAGAGATAAGATAATTAAAATTATAATAATATCTAGTTATATCTCGCGAGTTTATAAAGCGATTATAAAGAGATACTTTATATTAATATTATAAAAGGAGTTTATAGGCTTTTATATTTATTTATATATTATACTACGTTAGGGCTACTCGATAAAAGATATATATATAAATATTTTCTTTTATATATATTTATTATATTATTAGGACCTCTCTTATATAAAATAAATATAACTTAATTAATAATTAACTTATATAAAAATCCTATTCTACTATCGCTAGTTTAGAGATAGAAGATATAAAATTATAAAAGATAATATTATTTTAGATAAAATAGATCTCCGTATAATTTAATATAAATATCCGTATATTTTCCTTTAAATAGAGTAGATATTAATCTTAATTATTTAGTCCGCTTAATAAATCTAGAACGGATAAGAGCTTAATAAATATATAAAAACCTTAATAAAAATATACTCTTAATTACTATAGTCTTATAATAAAACGGCCGATAGAGAGTTCTTAAATACCTAAAGAGAGTAATCTTCTCTTTTATATTTAAAGACTCTAACTACGATCTTATTAAGTATATTTAACCGCCGAAGAAACGCCTAATATAGCGTTTTAGGCGTTATAATAAGATCTTTATATATTTAATTATTATAATTATAAGATCCTTATCTCTTCTTTTCTTTTTAGATATAGATATTACTATAATTATTAAGATTTAAAAAATATATAGCTTAATAACTTTAGAAGATAATAAGAAAATATTATAAATATTTTAAATTATAAATAAAGGACTTAAGTCCCTAGTTTAAGATAATTAATTTTATTATTTTATTACGACCGCCTTCCTTATTATTTTATATATAAATTAAAGTAATTACTAATATAATTAAAATAATAATGAAATCGTCTTTAGAATTTAAAGGGAAATCTTAACCGTTATATTTTATTTATATTATATTTTCCTATCTCTCCTTTTATAAATAACCCGGTTATCTTTAACTAATCTAGATACTAGCGCGCTATAGAAACTAGTAATAATAATAACGGCGGAGTTAAAGCTATCTCTTAATATTAAAAAATAGACGTCTCTTACTAGAAAACTTTTATAAAGAGATTAATTAGCCCTCGCTAGACTATTATAAATATATAAAATTAGATCTTAACGCGTTTATAATATAATAGTATTAAAGTAAACGAGAATAATTAAATTAAAAACTAAAGAGATTATCTAACTAGTAATTCTTCTTTAATAATATTACGCTTATAAGAGCCGGGTTATAAGTAGATATATATATAATTTATAAAAGCGGAGGAAGACCTATTATTATAATAATATAACGCGGCCGAGATATAAAATAAAATAAAAAGTAATTTATCTTTTAAGAAGCTAAAGTATATAATATATAATCTTTATTTTATTTAATCTTCTATAAATTTATCTCGAATAAAAGCTAGTATATTTATAATAAATTTATAAAAATAAATAATAATAAAGATATTTATTTATCCGATTATAATTATTTATTAAATATAATACGCCTTTTTTTAATTTAAATATTACCGACGATCTCTTAAGCGAAGTAAACGAAGAAAAATAATATTTAAAAAGTATTTTAACTTTAATAAATTCTTCTTAATAACTAGTTAATTTAAATAAGACTTTAACGAATCTTACGTATAATAACTTTTATATTAATAATATATATAACGTTTATTATAACCTACGAGTAGCTAATAAAAACGGATTTTATATACTCTTAAAGAAATCTTAGATTATAATAACTTATCTTAAATATATCTAGAGCGTCCTTAAGCTATATTAAAAAAAAAATAATAGCTCGCTAGATACTAAATTAATTTTTAAATATTTTTATTTTAAGAAGTCTCTATACTTATAAAAGATTACTTAAGCGGTTTTAATATTAATATTAATTAATTTTTAATATTTATAACGGCGACTTAATAAAGTATAATAAATTAAAAATAATTATAATTTACGCTTTATAGTTTATCTAGTTTAGGGCGGATTTAAAAATATTAATATTTTCTTTTTAGACGGCGCTAAAGGCGTTAATTAAAAAAAAATATATTAAGCCGCTCTCTAGCTTATATTATAGCTTAGATTTATCTTTAAAGTTAATAAAGCTAAATTAATAATAATATAGCGCCTTCTCGCCGTTAAAGAGTAATAATTACTCTTTTTTTATAATTTTAGCGGTAATAATACGTTTAAAGATAAGCCTTTTATATAAATATTATCGTTTTCGCTTTTATTATTAATCTTTATCCGGGCTTCGCCCTTAATTAATATACTTAAAACTAACTTAGCTTTACTTTAGCCCTTAATATATCTAAAGATAATTAATATTTTATTTTATATTTCTAGCGACTATAGCCGGCGAGATAGCTTAGAAGATAATTTAAAATTTAAATCTTTTATAAAAAGCTATCTCCGAGAATCTTAATTAAATAAAATTATTAAATTAATATAATATCCTCTTCTATCGTTAAAGATATCGATAATAATAAAAGTTAAATATTTAAAGATTATAATAAATCTCTTAATATCTATATTAAAGGACGTTAAACTTATAAGTATATTTATTATATTATAATATATTACGCCGCGCTTTAAATCTTATAAATAATAAAAAGGACTTCTTTAGCTAATAAAAGATAATTATATTATATATAAAAATTATTAAGACCGCTATTTAGCGAGTTAAAAAATTAACGTTAATAACTATAATATATATATACTAATATTAAAGGAGTAAGCCGATATTAATCTATTTAAAATAATTAAGAACTTTATTTAGAATAAGTTTCTTTATAATAAGATTTACGCTAGAAGACTAATAAGTAAATATAAGATACTTTAAATAACGTATTATAGACTAATATTATACGTAGATATTATATCTTAAGAATATATTAATATTATAGGGCCGAGCTACTACTTAATTTAAATTTTAGCCGAATATACCCCGCTAAAGAATTAACTTTAATATTTTTCTAATAGGGCTAGACGGTTTATTATTTTAAATATATAATTTATATCTTTATTACTACGGGCTCTATATTAAATTAAAATATATTATATATAAGAAGATAGCGGTTAACTTTAATAAAGATATATATATAATAATAGCGCGGGCCCTTTATATATATAAATATAATATATCTTAGTCTTATATAAAGTATAATCCTCCTTATTTTTTATAAATAAATTATCTTCTCGCTCTTCTTTAATCTACGAATTAATCTAAATAAATACGCCGCTTTTATTATTTATAAGATACTCTTTATATAATTTTTTATTCTTTATTAAACGAGAGACCTTATATTAAATATAATTATTAAGTAACTATCGGACTATTCTTTTTAATATATTATCTTTAAGAGCTTATTATTATTAATAATACCGGCGCTAGTAGTTAAAATAAAAATTATAAATTTAATAATAAGCGTTCTAGATAGTATAGGCGCGCTATATAAGCCGTATAAGATCCGTTATTAATTTTATTATTATATTAGTCGCGTCTAAAAGCTAATATCGGCCTATTAATTATATTTTAAAAACTATTATCTTTATAAGGCTAACGAGGCCGCCGTATTTAATAAAATTATATAATTAGTAAGAGACTACTTATTATAACTTAAGAGTCGTTTAATAAACCTTTAACGTAATAATATAACTACGTAGATAAAGCTATAATAAATTATTATTAATATTTTTAATTAAGACGTAGTTAAGAGTTAATAACTTTATTAAGACCGTATTTATAAATAAGTAAAATCTACGGGCCTATAAGGCTTTAAAGAAGTTATAAATATCGTATAAACTTTAAGAGAAATATAGCGCGAGTAATAAAGTATTAAATAATATATAAAAACCGTTAATTAGGGCTAAATTAAAAAATAAATAAAATAGAGATTTTAAAGTTATTTATATTTTCTTATTAGCGACGAGATCGTTTATAATTAAAATTATAAATATTTTTTATTCGCTAAAATCTTACCTTTAATACTCTTTTAATAAAATCTCTTCTTTTAATACTCTTATAGCTTTTACTTTTACGAATTTAATTAATAAGATAATCTATTTTTAATAAAAGGACTTATTACTCTTTAAATAAAAGAGATCTTAATTTAAATTTTTTATCTTAAGAGTTAAGAGTAGATAGCGCCTTACTTAATTTATTATAATAAAATAGTATATAACTAGGTCCTTTACGTTTAATTTATATTATATATCTCTTTAGAGGCGAGTTTAATAAAATAGATTACGTTTATCTACGTTATAATAAATAAAGTAAGTATATACTTTATTATAAATAAAATATAACTATACTATCTTATTACTAATAAGTATTATATAGTTTATAAAACGGACTAAATATAATATATTATATATATTCCTATCCCTTTATTATATATAGAATTTATTATATAGAATAATATAGAGAGTTAATTACTTTTAATAATCTATTTAATATAACTTAAAGTCTATCTCGTATTTATAAAAATAAAATAAAGATATAAGTCCGTTATCGCTTAATCTTTTTTTTAAATAATATACGTTCCTTTAATCTATTTTTAAATTTAAACTTAATATTTTATTATTTACCTACCTAAATAGTAGTAATAAATACTAATATAATAAAATAAATACTAGTATATTAAATATTATAAGCTAATAGAATATTTAAGGAGATATATAAAATATATAATATTTCTAAGAGAAATAATATATATTAGAATTAATAAAAAGATATTAAAATAAATATAATTTATTATATATAAATAATATTAGAATTAATTATAAGAAAGAGTTTATAAAATATAAAAGATATTTAATAATTTATATATTTATAAAGTTTTTATATATTAATTAATTATTATATTACTTATTTTTTAAATAAATAAATAATATTTATTTTATTTATTTCTAAATATTTACTACTTATAATATTTATTAAAACTTTTTTTAATTTAAATATTTTAAATATTTAAATTATTATTAATTAAATAATATTAATCTTATTATAATTATAATCTTATAATACTCTTATTTATATTATAATAATTTATAATAAATCTAGCTTAATCTTATTATATATTTTTATAATTATATTATAAACTATTATAATATAAGTTATCGCGCTATAAGACTATAATCTTAGTAAGACTAGCGTTTAGCTAATAATACTTTAAATATCTAAAGTATCTTAATT
The DNA here is from genome assembly GCA_027563595.1 of Erythroxylum suave. NCBI lineage: Eukaryota > Viridiplantae > Streptophyta > Magnoliopsida > Malpighiales > Erythroxylaceae > Erythroxylum > Erythroxylum suave. The sequence continues at coordinate 9,482 of JAOSBN010114257.1, forward strand.
AAAGAACGCGTTAATAAATAAAGTAAATATTACTTAATATTAAGTATATTTAATATTAAATATATTTAATATTAAATACTATAATAACTAGTTATACTATATAGTTTTATAAATATATAAATTATTAAATATCTTTTATAATTTATAATCTCTCCTTTATAGTTAATCTTAGTATTACTTATATATATATAATAAATTAAATCTATCTTAGTTATTCCTTATTAATTCTTAATATATATTATTCCTCTTAGAAGTATTACGTATCTTATATATCTATAGGTATCCTATTAGCTCGTAATAAATTAGATTAGATTATATTACTTTATATTTCTAATTTTATTTTATTAGATTTTTTATTATATTTAATATTTAAATTATATTATAGTAGTTAATTAAAGATAATAAAGATTATATATATATTAATATTTATTAAGATTATTTTAAACTTTTTATAATTAATATAAATAATAAATTATTATTTAATTAATATTATATATTAATATTTAAAATATTTTCCTTTTATAAATTATTAAGATTTTAATATTTTTAAATAATAATAATAATTATTATTATTATTATTATTATTATTATTATTATTATATCTAGTATTTAAAGTATTATAGATATTAAATAATATTATTTTAAATATATAAATAAACTAAAAATTAAGTTTTAAATAAAAGATTTAACTTTTATATATTTATAAATTAAGAAATTTAATTATATAAAATTAATAATATAAAAATTATTTTAATAAATAAATTAATTATAATAGATTAGAAAATAAATAAAAAAATATAAAATTTTTATTTTTATTAAAATATTTTTTAATTTATATTAATTTTATTTAAATATATTATTATTTACTTTATTTTATTAAATTTATTATAAATAAAATTAAATATTATAAAAACTTATATTATTATAAATTTAATATAATATATTATTAAAATAAGCTAGGCTTTAATAAATATATATATTATTAAGAAAGCTTTATAATTCTATAAAATTTATAAAAAAGACTATTTTAATATAAATAATTTTAATATTAATTAAGTTATTAAAAAAGGCT
>JAOSBN010114258.1:0-10551 GCA_027563595.1 Erythroxylum suave
GTTGTTAGTATTAGAATAGCATGTTAGAGTTGGAAGGATTGCATGTGATAAATCATTGAGGTGAGATTCAAAAGTACATAGTAGTTAGATTGATGTAAAAAGATATTTCATTTTGCAAGCTTCCATAGGTGGAGAGATTGTGTTTTGAACTCAAAGGAAAAACTGCCTCGATCTTGTTAGATTTAGCCCAAGTTGTCTTCATGAAAGTTGTATTTTAATGTTTTAGCTTTCTGACGGTATAAAGTATCCGATGGTATAAAGTATCCGATTTTTGGATATCGGACATGAAAGTTATGATTGTTATAAGTTAGTGATGCTATATAGGGTGTATGCAGGACATTTTATAGCTCTTTTATTTTTATCTAATAGAATGAGAAAATGCGGTGTCTTGAAATGGGAAGAACTAGTGTGATAAGTTGGAGATGAATGAAGATGATAAATGGGGTTGAACATGTGTAGAATTTTATGATGAAAGTATATAGTTGAATGGTTGTGTTTTTGGGATGATGACCAAACATGAATGATGAATTGATAGTAAGTGATATTGAGTTGAAATGGAAGTGAAAGTGATGAGGAATATGAGTTAGGAAGGATAGATATGCATAAGATGGGTCATAGGTAGCTTAAGGAGTTGGAAATGTGAAATTTGACCCTTAACTGTCCGTTAAACGAACTTGATGTCTGCTAACCAGACCTTCTCGAGTCTGAAAATGTCCCAAACCAGTACATGTCCGTTAGGTGGACCTTGTTGAGAAAGTTTTAAAAATATGCCAATTTTGACTTTCTAAATAGCAAGAATCTCTCTCCGAGGCCTTCGCGGAAGTTGTAGAACACGAATTACTCTTCGAAATCATGCTTGAATGACCATGATTCGACACCTATAGTAAAAGTTATGCTGATTGTCCCGAAGCATGTACATATGCAAAATTGTAGACCCACCAATGCTTTTCTTTGACATATTTAGGCTTGAATGGAGATGAGCCTAAGTTGGCCAATAAGGTTTCATCAAAAGGACCTTACAAGGTAATGTGTTCAAGTATGACTCCGAACGTTGGGCTCCGGAAACGAGGTCCAACAGCTGTGGCATCAGAGCTTAGGTTTTTCCTAGGCTCAGAGGGTATGATAGGATAAATTGTTATGCTATGTGACTAATTGTTGCATTGTTAAATTGTTTGATTGCATTAAATGACATGTATACATGTAAGAAATAGGATTGAAATAGAATGTAAGCTAATCGTTAGTGTTTTTATTGAAGGAGTGAGATGCTACCTCGTCGAAGGACACTTCGAGGAATATTGCAAGGATCAGTTGCACCTGACTCACAGTTGGACACAGGAGAGGAAACACAAACAAGTCTGGGTTTTACACAAACATCAGCATTTAATAAGGTTGACTTGCGAGGAATGTAGATGTTTCACACAAACAAGTCTGGGTTTCATAGTAACGAGGGCGTAAAAACACTGTGGATTGACTAAGCATTAATTCGTCACATCAAGAGAACAATAGTTGGGCTGAAGCATTTTTCTGGGAGAGACCTATAAAGGGCTAGATGTCACGATGCTGGTTCGAAGGTGACATTAACACCAACGACCTAAGTTAAGTATATTTTACTATTTTTTTATTTCTTTCTCATTAGAAATTGATTGTGTTATCCTATTTTAATTAATTTAGGTTTTTTGTATGGATAATCGAATTTTAGTTATTGTTAGGTTATTTATGTATGAAACCATTGGGTATTATGAAAAGACGATTTTAATGCCTTCATTGAATCGTTTATTTGTAAACCCATTTCTAGAATTTTGATATAATAGGTAATTGTTATGTTGAAATTTAAGTGCAGTGACTATTGATTTGTAATCATTAGTGATAACATAACGTAGGTTAAATGTTAAATGATGCATTGTATGTGGTTATATCGTAGGTTATTTGGTGGTTAGGTTAAATTAATGCTTGTATCTTGGTTAAACAAAACCTAAGAGAAAACTCGAGTTAATTAGTAACCTACAATTAATAGTTGCTAGGAGAGGTTAGAAAACAACAAATCAATTAAGTATGTTTAATTAGGGTGTAGGCTGAGACTGAACCAAGGAACTGGGTCCCTACCGAATTCCCCTATTTTATCTTCATGTTTTCTTTAATTTGTTTTTATTAGTCTAGTTTCATTTCATTTTCTTATTTCCAAAATCCAAAAACCCCCATAACCTATATACTGATTAATTTCATTTCAACAACTTTACACACACTCTTTGTGGAATCGACCTAAACTCACCGCTGCTATAGTAGTAGTCTAGTTATTTTATTTTTACTAGCGTTATGACACGTAGTTAATAAGCTTCCTCTCTTGCACAAAATTTTTTGATATTAATTGATTGTGGTGTCCAAAATAGAGAGAATGCATCACGATTCTATACCAAGCATTAAAGGCATGTCAATCTTATTATGTTGTTAATTTTCTAAATAAAATGTGGATCTTGGCTTTGTGATTATTCATGATTGCATTTGTGAATAATAATTAGTATCAGAGCTCCATGGTCATTTGATTTTAGGGCTTGTATTTGGATATAAATTTGAATTTTTGGCATAAATGATTTGGCATGATGCATTTGAGGTGCAGAAAATGTTGTTGGTTGTAGTTTTTGCCTTTTACCTTTGTTTTAGGAAAATGAATCACGATTATTTCGGTGAGCTTTTGATAATTTTTGGTGTTGTCGTTAATAGACAAAATTGGTTAGAGATTTTAAGGTTTTGGAGCCCTTTTGGTTAAAATGGATATGGGAAATCCATAGAGCATGAAAAAATGGAAGAAAACTGCTAAAAAATTATCAGAAATCGAAGGTAGGAGAGGGAATTACAGTCAAGTCGACCCGTGGACCTGACTCAGGTTCAGGGACCACCCATATGGCATTGTCCTGACCCTTAACTAATATATATTTTTTATTTTTTAAAATATTAAAAATAAAAAATTCTGTAAAGTGCGCATGGGGGCACATGTAAGGTCCTTTTTAGATCATTTTTCATCATTTTGCTCCGTTTTTATTCTATTTTTCCATATATTTATACACAAGATTAATTAGTAATTTTTATTTGATAATTCTAATTTTTTAGCGTTATTTTGGCATAAACATGATTATTCATTGACAATAGTGAATGCTTATTTTTACCTGTCGTAAAATTGAGCATATGGAACTATTTATGATGAGTAATTTTTTAAAATATTAATATATGTTTAAAATTTTGTGTTTTCCTCTAAGATAATATTAAGATCCATACGGGTAACTAATTATCATGTCGATAATTACTACTTAGTAGGACGCTTAATATGGTGAAGAGATTTTATTAAAAAATTATGAATCGCACAATTTTTCTGTCCTTTTGATAATGCATTAATGATTTGGTTGTAATATTTAATAAATTGTTATTACCTGTGAATGAGCTCTATATTTGTTTAAGGAACTCTAGCATGAACGATATAATTAAATTTGAAAAAAAGGGCACAAATTGCATGATATTTTAACATGCATATCATGGTAATTGCTCTTGGTTCTCATTCAGCTTTAAGCAATTGCTCTTGGTAATTGGCCTTGAGAATTGATGCACCACCTATACCCGTTCATGATGCTACTGAGAAGGAAAGGAAAACCTATGAGGAGTGGGAATACTCTAATTGTTGTTGTTTGATGATTATGAGATATTACATAGATGAATCCATTTGTGATAGTATTCCCAAAGTTGATGGTGAAAAGGATTTTCTTACTACCATTAAGAAGAAGTATAAGAAGTTCTCAAAGAATGAGAAGAATGAGTACTTAAATATGCTTCATCGCACCATTTACGATGGAGCGAGTGACATTAGGCCTCACATCAATAAGTTCATGGGTTGTTACTGTAAGCTTAAGGCTATGGATATGGACCTTGGTGAGGATTACATAGTATGATTTGTGATGGGGACTCTTCCTTCCAAATTTGGTTCAATCAAATCAAGCGATAATGATTAGAAAGAGCAATAGACTGTTGAGGAGATGATTGTTATTCTTGCCAAGGAAGAGGGTGACATGAAAAAGGGAAGGACAAGAAGCATCTCCATGATGACAAACCAAAACAATTCTTAAAAGAGAAAGTTCACTTTTAATAGCTCAAGTGACCAAAATCCTTTCAAGAAGAAAGTTATTAGTCCTAAAGGAAATGGACACGCAGGCTCATCTTCTATTAGTTAGAAGAATAAGTTTTTCAAAGGAAAGTGTAACTTTTGTCAGAATTTTGGGCACAAGAAAGCTAATTACTGAAAGCTTAAAGCTTATATAAAGAAGAAAGGTAACTGTCTCGTGATGGTTTGTTTAGAGTCCAATATGATTGATGCACCCTCAAATACTTGGTGGTTAGATACTGGACCAATAATTCATGTTACCAATTCCTTGCAGAAATTGACAAAAAGTCAACTAGTTCTGAGCAATATATGTACATGTGAGACAATATCGAAGTCAACATTGAATTTTTTGGGACAGTTAAACTACAGTTGAATACAATACATCTTTTGGTGTTACATGATGTCACTTATCTATTAGGAGGAATTTGATTTCTGTATCCATTTTGGATAGACTAGGTTATAGACTTCTTTTTGGAACTAAAAATTGACTTTGTATCATGACTCTCTTTTAGTTGGAAATAAAATTTTATTTTAAAATTTATACAAACTTGAGTTGAATGATGATGTCCAAACGTATGAGGTTGGATTTGAGATCTTTTAAGTTATGGAACAAATGTTTAGGCCATATTTCTAGAGACATAATGGAGAGGTTAGTAAAAGAAGATGTACTTCAGGATTTTGATTCTTTAGATTTCATAACCTATTTTGGTTGTATTAAATTAAGCTAGTCAATTTTGACAGAGGTGGTGAGTATTATGGGTGTTATAATGAGAGTGAAAAGAATCTGGGGCCTGTTGCTAGATACTTGCAAGAATGTGGTATTGACGTAAAATATATAATGTCAAGAACACCTTAGCAGAATGGAATTGTTGAAAGAAGAAATGACACTTTTTGATATGTTACGATGTATGTTGATTCATTCTAGTTTGCTAGAATTTTTGTAGGGTGAGACATTGAAGATTGCTACTTATATCTTAAATCAAGTACTTAGCAAGTTAGTTCCAAAGGCTCCATATAAGTTATGTTCAAGTAAGAAACCAAGCTTGCACCATTTTCGTGTTTGTGGATGCAACGCAGAAGTGAGGCCCTATAATCTGCAATCTAAAAAGCTTGATCTGAAAACTATTAGTGGCTACTTTATAAGCTACTCTATTGGATCAAGGGGTTCTAGATTCTATTGCCCATCTCACGCAACTAGAATTATAAAATCAAATAGGGTTGTCTATGCTAAAGATGAATTTGGTTCAAGTCAAGGGTAAAGAGAAATTGTATTTAGGGAAGAATTCATTCTAATCCCTGTATCTATTGTTTCCGCTCCTACTGATAAACCTATGATTAAACATATTCTAGTATAATCTTATGATGAACCTCGGAATCAAGCATAGGATGAAGTCATTGATAGTGGGATGATGAAGTTGTTGTCAAGAGATCATAAAGAACACATAGACCTGCCATTCCTAATGACTATATTATCTATTTGCAAGAACATGGGTTTGATGTAGGAGATAATACTAAACTAGTTAGTTTTTAAGAAACCATGAATAATCCTTATTCTGCATTATAGATGAATGTAATAGAAGAGGAGTTAAGTTTCATGTCATAAAATGGAGTTTGTGAGTTGGTTAAATTGCCTAAAGGTTGCAAACCAATTGGTGCAAGTGGGTTTACAAAATCAAACATGACTCAAGTGGACAAGTAGAAAGGTATAAGGCTTGAATTGTGGCTAAAGGCTATTTCCAGAGAGAAGGGATTAATTTCAAAGAAACCTTCTCATCAGTTTTTACTAAAGATGCATTGCAAATCATCATAGCTATAATTGCTTATTTTGACTTGGAACTCAATCAAATGGATGTGAGGATCACTTTCTTGAATCGAGATCTATATAAAGATGATTATATAACTCAACCAGTTAGGTTCGAGATGACTGACAAAGAACACATGGTTTGTAAGCTTAAGAAGTCTATCTGTGAACAAGCATCGAGACAGTGGCATCTCAAGTTTGATATGATTGTCACTGCTAATGGCTTCAAGGAGAATGTAGTTGATCAATATATATATATGAAGTTCAGTGGAGCAATTTCATTTTTCTAGTACTATATGTTGATGACATTTTACTTGCTTATAATGATACTGATATATTATTTGAGACAAAACAACTTTTATTTAGCCATTTTGATATGAAAGATCTTGGTGTTTATGTACTTGGAATTTAGATTTTCTCAGATAGAGCTAATAGGATTCTTCGATTGTCTTAAAAGACTTACATTGATCGAATCTTGAAAAGGTTTAGTATGCATTCATGTTCTTCCTAGAAAGGCACAAATAGTGAAGGGTGACAAATTCTTAAAGGCCCATTATCCACAAATGATAAAGAGAGAGATGAGATGAAAGTCGTTCCTTATGCGTCACTTGTAGGCAGTTTGATGTACACTCAAGTATACACAACCTTGATATTGCTTTCGTTACATAGGTGTTGGGAAGATACTTAAGTGATCCTGGTCTTAGCCATTGGAAAGTGGCTAAGAATGTCATGAGGTATCTTCAGGGTAACAAAGATCATATGTTGACTTTTTGATGAACTGACACTCTTGATATAGCTGGGTTCAGTGACGCTGATTATGTAGGATGTGTGGATGATAAAATGTCTACTTCAGGCTACATCTTTATCATGGCTGGAGGAGCTGTATCATAGAAAAGTGTTAAATAGACACATAACATCCTCTATAATGGAGGCAAAGTATATGGTGTGTTAGGTGGCAGCTTTTCAGGCAATAAAGCTACGAAATTTTATTTCATCATTGGGTATTATGGATTCTATTTCGATTACGCTAAAATTGTATTGTGATAATTCTACAATTGTAGCTTTCTCTAAAAAAACTAGAAATACTTCATATTGATATCAAGTACTATTTTGTTAAAGAAAAAGTCGCTGAATCTCTCGTTACTATTAAGTAAATGCCTACAACTAACATGTTAGCAGATTCACTTACCAAAGGCTTGCCTATATGTGTGTTTGCAGAACATATCTCCCGCATAGGATTATTAGGAGCCTAGCTTGATAAGATTAGTGAGAGTTTTCTATTTTGTATTGAATATGTTAGTATATTTTATGGATTCCTTATATATAAAACATGCATAATGATGTTTGCAGTCACTTCTTGCTTATATTGAAATATATATGTTAATATATATATGTAGTTTGACGAAATGACAAGTATAAAAAGGAGACAAATGTGTAACCTCAGTTGTTCTACTGCATGCATTTGTTTTATGGTTTTTGTTATATTTGAACATCTCTAAGTCCTAATCATATGTAGTATATATATCCTGTCAATATAATATTACGTATGATTTATTTGACTACTTTTGTATGATGGAGATTGGTATAGTGGCTTGATTATATTGTCTAAATGGGAGAATTTCAGAAATATATGGACAGATATAATCACAACATTAATTCCATATTCATGACCATTAATCAAATTGCCTAATGTATTTTTAATAACCATAATGGGATGGTTAATAATTTACTAATTGCATTTGAGGCACATGGTAGTACCCTAATAATTATATGTTGGCCCATTAAACTATAATTTTTAACATTAAGCATGTCAACGGGTCGCGGGCTGGAAGTCCATTAAACTATAGTTTATAACATTAGGCATGTTAATAGGCCGGGCTAGGCCCAGCCAGACCCGTCGGAAAAAAATTTGTAGGTGGGCCTAGCCCACGACCTGTGCAGGTTGAAAATAGCCTGTGGCCCATGGGCAAGTTGGTATATTTTTAAAAAATTTTAAGACAATTTTAAAAAATTGTAGTTGTATTTTTTAAAATTCATAAATTATAATATAACCATTTATAGTAAAATGTAAGATGAAATTACCCATAAATTATACAAAAATATTTATATAAAATACAAATAAATTTATATTTATTAAAAATATATAACAATGATAGTGTTGTCATAATAATTCTCCGTAAACAAGTTAATTTAAACTTTTATTTTATTTTTCATATTTACATAATATATACATTGTGCATATATGTATTTATATTAATCTTCAAATGAATTAATCACTTTATTAATCTTAATGTTTCAATTCCAAAATAATATATAAGTAATTCAGTTATAAAAATAAATAAGTACAGAATATTACATTGAAAATAGCTATTATTTTATTAAAACTAGAATATATTTTATAAATTATTTTGATTTGTTTTTATAAATTATTTATTTCATTAAGTCAAAAGCAGTTCTTTTTCTTTGTTTCTAAAACCATTATATTCTAATTAATCTAAATTTATATAAATTACATTCATAATTTTTTCTCCTATGTAAATTATAATATTAGAAGATTCATTTATACCTAAGTTACTTTAATTAAAAGTTTGTTTAGAGTAATTCCTTAGATCCTTAATGGAAACCTTGATATAAGATATAAATATTACTTTCAATCCTTCTAGTTCTTAGAGTATTATTAGCATATCATATAAGATATATTTATATTTCATAAAATTAATAAAATTTTAACCTTTTTTTCGAATAGATATATTATGTGACAACTTTAAATTATAACAACATATAATTAATTAATTATGATATAATAAAGTTATTGAGATGAACGTAATGATATGATTAATTAAGATATTTAATTCAATTAATTAGAAATTTATATGAAAAGTTAATAAGATAATAGTTATAGTTAAAATTATGAATTACATTAATTACAAATTTGTAATTTACTTAAATTATTTATTAATTATTTTAAGAGAGAATTGGTAAAACCAAATAAAGTTATTGAGATATGTGTAATGGTATGATTAACTAGGACATTTAATTCTATTAATTAGAAATTTATATGAAAAGTTAATAAGTTAATAGTTATAGTTAAAATTATGAATTAAATTAATTGCAAATTTTTAATTTACTTAAATTATTTATTATTTATTTTAACATAGAATTGATAAAGCAAAATTCATGTTTCATAAAATTAATAAAATTTTCACTTTTTTTCTTTTTAATATATGTATTATGTGACAACTTTAAATTATAACAACGTATGATTAACTAATTAATTATGATATAATAAAGTTATTGAGACGTATGTAATGGTATGATTAATTAGGAAATTTAATTCAATTAATTAGAAATTTATATGAAAAGCTAATAAGTTAATAGTTATAGTTAAAATTATGAAATACATTAATTACAAATTTTTAATTTATTTAAATTATTTATTAATTATTTTAAGAGAGAATTGATAAAACCAAATTCATGTTTTATAAAATTAATAAAATTTTTAAAATTAATAAAATTTTTAGCCTCTTTTCTTTTTAATATATGTATTATGTGATAACTTTAAATTATAACAACATATAATTGATTAATTAATTATGATATAATAAAGTTATTGAGATGTATGTAATGGTATGATTAATTAGGACATTAATTCAATTAATTAGAAATTTATATGAAAAGTTAACAAGATAATAGTTATTATTAAAATTATGAATTATATTAATTAAAAATTTTTAATTTACTTAAATAATTTATTAATTATTTTATTAAATAATTAAAAATTTATTAAAATATGTTTAGGTGATGGGCAGGTCGCGGGTCGCGGGTCGGTCTGGTAGGATCAACCCACGGTCCTGCTTGTCCATAGGCCACGAGTCGGCCGTGTTTCACAGGCTATGGCCAGGCTTGCCAATCCATGGCCTATACCCACTCGGCTCATAGCCCGACCTGTGGGTCGGTTTGATCGGTCTAAACACATTGACCATAGGCCGAGCCGGGCCGACTCAATGTTGACATCTCTATATAACATCCTTTAAATGAAACAATTATTCTTTTCTACCCTTTAGGGTAGAACATATTATAAGAAATAACATATGGTGAGATTCTATGGATATAGTGTGGGTGTGAAAACAAAAAATTAAGTCTTCTACCATAAGCTTCCTCTTTTGCACAAGATTTGTTGATATTGATAGGTTATGGTACCCAAAATGAAGAGAATGCATTAAGATTCCATGCTAAGTATTGGAGGTATGTCAATATCATTGTATAGTTAATGCTCTAAATAAAAAATGGATCTTGGCTTTGTGATTATTAATGATTGCATTTGTGAATAATAGTAATTCTTTAGGCTAAAGAAAGGTATCATAAAAAAAAATGTGGGGCAATATAACTACTTAAGCAAATTAGGATATGATGTGAAGATCATTATATCTCCACTTACTTTTTTATATTTTCAGTTTCTTCACTAAAATCCTGTTCTTTTTTTTCTTCAATAGATGTTGGTAGTGATTATGACCTTTAGAGGCCAAGTTTGTAAACGATCTAGAAGGGGGGTTGAATAGATCTTTTAGCCTTTTTTGCAAATTGCTACAATAAAACCAAGAATTAG
>JAOSBN010114259.1:0-10550 GCA_027563595.1 Erythroxylum suave
GCTTGATCTGTGGCACCATTAAGAATGAGAGTGTGCAAGAGTTGTGAGATTAAAGGAGTTGAGTCTAAAGCCGCCTTTTTTACCAACAGACATCTTATACCATCGCTAAATTTGCTGGGATGATTTCCCTCCATATTTAACGATGGATGTTAACGTCACTAAGCAAAAATTTTTCCATCAATTTTACCAACAAAAATCAATTTGCAGTCAGTAACTTGTAACGGTATATTTTTTTTGGGTAATTTTCCGTCAATAAAGCCGCCTTCCTTATCGATAGACATCTTACACCATCGCTAAATTCCATTGCTGAATTTGCCAAGATGATTTCCATCGATATTTAAAGATGGATGTTAGTATCGTCGCTAAATGAAAATTTCCCATCAACTTTACCAAAGGAAATGTACTTTCTGTCGGTAATTTGCAACAGTATATTTTTCGTCGGTAATTTTCTGTCGCTAATTCTTACTTTTCTTGTAGTGCACAATCTACTAACCTATCCACATTCTTTACCAACGGACGTCTTATACCATCGCTGAATTTGTTGGGATGATTTCCGTCTTTATTTAGTGACTAATGCTAGTACCGTCGCTAAATGAAAATTTTCCTGGCAACTTTACTAACGGAAATGGACTTTCCTTCGATAATTTGCAACGGTATATTTTTCGTCGGTAATTTTTCGTCGCTAATTCTTGCTTTTCTTGGAGTGCACAATCTACTAACCTATCGGTTTTGCCACAACCAAATACTTGGGTTTACCCTCGGATATGGTGCACTTAAAGGTCTGCTTGATCTGTGGCACCATTAAGAAAGAGAGTGCGCAAAAGTTGTGACATTAAAGGAGTTCAGTCTAAAGCCGCTTTCTTTACCGATGGACATCTTATACCGCCCCTAAATTCCATTGCTAAATTTGCCGGGATGATTTCCATCCACATTTAGGAACGGATGTTAGTATCGTCGCTAAACGAAAAATTTCGCATCAAGTTTATCGACGGAAATCAATTTTTCGTCGGTAATTTTTAATGGTATATTTTTGGTCGGTAATTTTGTGTCACTAAAGTTGCCTTCTTTACCGACGAATATCTTATACCATCGCTCAATTCCATCACGAAATTTTTCAGGATGATTTTCGTTCATATTTAGTGACGACTGTTAGTATCGTCGCAAAACAGAAATATTCCCGCCAACTTTAACAACGGAAATGGACTTTCCGTCGGTAATTTGCAACGGTAGGTTTGCTGTTGGTAATTTTCCCTCGCTAATTCCTTCTTTTCTGGTAGTGCATAATCTGCTAACCTATCATTTTTGCCACTACCCAATACTTGGGCTTTACCCTCGGATTGGGTGCACATAACAGTCTACTTGATCTGTGGCACCATCAAGAATGAGAGTGTGCAAGAGTTGTGAGATTAAAGGAGTTGAGTCTAAAGCTGCCTTCTTTGCTGACGTACATCTTATACCATCGCTAAATTCCATTGTTAAATTTTTCGGGATGATTTACCTCCATATTTAGCGGCGGATGTTAGTACCATTGCTAAACGAAAATTTTCCCATCAACTTTACCAACGGAAATTGATTTTTCGTCCGTAATTTGTAATGGTATATTTTTTGTCGGTAATTTTTTGTCACTAAAGTCGCCTTCTTTACCAACGGAAATATTATACCATCGCTAAATTCCATCACTGAATTTTCCAAGATGATTTCCGTCCATATTTAGTGACGGATGTTAGTACCGTTGCAAAACAAAAATTTTCCTATCAACTTTACCAACAGAAATTGACTTTTTGTCGATAATTTGCAATGGAATATTTTTCGTAGGTAATTTTTCGCCGCTAGTTCTTGCTTTTCTTGTAGTGTATAATCTGCTAACCTATCATTTTTGCCACGACCCAATACTTTGGCTTTACCCTTAAATTGGGTGCACTTAACAGTCTGCTTGATCTGTGGTACAATTAAGAATGAGAGTGTGCAAGAGTTGTGAGATTAAAGGAGTTGAGTCTAAAGCGGCATTCTTTGTCGACGAACATCTTATACCATCGCTAAATTTTTCGGGATGATTTCCCTCCATATTTAGCGACGAATGTTAGTACCATCGCTAAATGAAAAATTACCCATCAACTTTACCATCGGAAATGGACTTTCCATCGGTAATTTGCAACGGTATATTTTTAGTTGGTAATTTTCAGTCCCTAATTCTTTGTTTTCTTATAGTGCATAATCTCCTAACCTATCTTGCCATAGCCCAATACTTGGGCTTTACCCTCAGATTGGGTGCACTTAACAGTCTGCTTGATTTGTGGCACTATTAAGAATGATAGTGTGTAAGAGTTGTGAGATTAAAGGAGATGAGTCTAAAGTTTCCTTCTCTACTGACGGGCATCTTATATCATCTCTAAATTCCATCGCTGAATTTGCCAGGATCATTTCCCTCCATATTTACCGACGGACATTTTATACCATTGGTAAATTCCATGGTTAAATTTGCCAGGATGATTTCCCTCCATATTTAGCGACGGATGCTAGTACATCCGTCGTTCAACGAAAAATTTTCCATCAACTTTACCAACGGAAATCAATTTTCTGTAGGTAATTTGCAACGGCATATTTTCCGTCAATAATTTTCCATCACTAAAGTCCCCTTCTTTACCGACGAACATCTTGTACCGCCAATAAATTCCATCACTGAATTCGCGGGGATGATTTCTGTCGATATTTAGTTACAGATGTTAGTACCATCGTTAAACGAAAAATTTCCCGTCAACTTTACCAACGAAAATGGATTTTCTATCGGTAATTTGCAATGGTATATTTGAAGTCTGCAGTTTTTCGTCACTAATTTTTGCTTTTCATGTAGTGCATAATCTGCTAACCTATCATTTTTGCCACAACCCAATACTTGGGCATTACGCTCAGATTGGGTGCACTTAACCGTCGCTAAACAAAAAATTTCCCATCAACTTTAGCAATGGGATTGGACTTTCCGTCGGTAATTTACAATGGTGCATTTTTCGATGCTAATTCTTGCTTTTCTTGTAGTGCATAATCTGCCAACCTATCGTTTTTGCCACGGCCTAATACTTAGGTTTTACCCTCGTATTGGGTGCACTTAACAGTCTGGTTGATCTATGGTGTCATTAAGAATGAGAGTGTGCAAGAGTTGTGAGATTATAGTAGGTAAGTCTAAAGCCACCTTCTCTACCAACGGACACCTTATACCATTGCAAAATTCCATTGCTAAAATTGTCGAGACGATTTCCCTCCATATTTAGGGACAAATGTTAGTACCGTCGCTAAACAAAATTTTTCCCATCAACTTTACCAACGGAAATCAATTTTTCGTCGGTAATTTGTAACGGTATATTTTTTATCGGTAAGCTTCCGTTACTAAAGCCACCTTCTTTACCGACGGGCATCTTATACTATCGCTAAATTTTCTGGGATGATTTCCATCCATATTTAGTGAAGGATGTTAGTATCATCCCTAAACAAAAATTTTCCCGTCAACTTTACCAACGGAAATGGACTTTGTGTCGGTAATTTCCAATGGTATATTTTTCGTCAGTAATTTTCCATCGCTAATTCTTGCTTTTCTTTTATTGCATAATCTGATAACCTATCATTTTTTCCATGTCCCTGTACTTGGGCTTTGCCCTCGGATTGGGTGTACTTAACAGTCTACTTGATCTGTGGCACCATTAAGGATGAGAGTGTGCAACAGTTGTGAGATTAGAGGAGTTGAGTCTAAAGTCGCTTTCTTTACTGACAGACATCTTATACCACCGCTAAGTTTGCCGGGATGATTTCTCTCCATATTTAGCGACGAATGTTAGTACCGTCATTAAACAAAAATTTTCCCATCAACTTTATCAAGGGAAATCGATTTTTCGTGGGTAATTTTTAACCGTATATTTTTCTTCGGTAAATTGGAACGGTATATTTTTTGTCGGTAATTTTCTGTCACTAATTTTTGCTTTTCTTGTAGTGCATAATTTGCTAACCTATCATTTTTGCCACGGCTCAATATTTAGGCTTTACCCTCAGATTGGGTGCACTTAACTGTCTACTTGATCTGTGGCACCATTAAGAATCAGAGTGTGCAAGGGTTATGAGATTAAGGGTGTCGAGTCTAAAGCCGCCTTCTTTACCGACGGACATCTTATACCATCGCTAAATTCCATCGCTAAATTTGCTAGGATGATTTCCCTCCATGTTTAGCGACGAATGTTAGTGCCGTCGCTAAACGATAGTTTTCCCAACAACTTTACCAAGGAAAATTGATATTCTGTCGTTAATTTGTAACGGTATATTTTTCGCCGATAATTTTTCATTGCTAATTCCTGCTTTTATTTTAGTGCATAATCTACTAACCTATCATTTTTTCCACGACCCAATACCTGGGCCTTACGCTCAAATTAGGTGCACTTAACATTCTGCTTGATCTGTGGCACCGTTAAGAATGAGGGTATGCAAGAGTTGGCAGATTGAAGGAGTTGTGTCTAAAGTCGCATTCCTTACCGAGGGATATCTAATACCACCGCTAAATTTGCTGGCATGATTTCTATCCATATTTAGCGAAGTATGTTAGTACCGCCGCTAACGAAAAATTTCCCATCAACTTTGCCAATGAAACTGGACTTTCTGTTGGTAACTTGTGATAGTATATTTTTCGTCAGTAACTTTCCATCGCTAATTCTTGCTTTTCCTGTAGTGCATAATCTGCTAACCTATCATTTTTACCATGGCCCAATACTTGGGCTTTATCCTCAGATTGGGTGCACTTAACAGTCTGCTTGATCTGTGGCACCATTAAGAATCAGAGTGTTTAAGAGTTGTGACATTAAAGGAGTTGAGTCCAAAGCCGCTTTCTTTACCGACGGACATCTTATACTATCGCTAAATTTGCCTGGATGATTTCCCTCCATATTTAGCGACAGATGTTAGTACCATCACTAAACGAAAATTTTCCCAACAACTTTGCCAGTGGAAATCAATTTTTTGTCGTTAATTTGTAACAGTATAATTTTTCTCGGTAATTTTCCATCACTAAAGCCGCCTTCTTTACTGACAGACATCTTATAGCATCGCTAAATTCCATCACCAAATTTTCCGAGATGATTTTCGTCCATGTTTAGTGTTTGATGTTAGTACCGGTGCTAAATGAAAATTTTCCTGTCTACTTTGCCAACAAAAATGGACTTTTGGTCAATAATTTTCAATGGCATATTTTTCATTGGTAATTTTTCGTTGCTAATTCTATCTTTTCTAGTAGTGCATAATCTGCTAACTTATCGTTTTTTCCACGGCCCAATACTTGGGCTTTACCCTCGGATTAGGCATACTTAACAGTCTGCTTGATCTGTGCAACCATTAAGAATGAGAGTGTCCAAGAGTTGTGAGATTAAAGGCGTTGAGTCTAAAGCTGCCTTCTTTACCGACGGATCTCTTATACCATTGCTAAATTCCATCGTTAAATTTTTCGGGATAATTTCCCCCATATTTAGCGACGGATCTTAGTACTTTTGCTAAACAAAAATTTTCCAAACAACTTCACCAATGGAAATTGATAATTTGTAACGGTATATTTTTCGTTGCTAATTTTCCGTCACTTAAGTCACCTTCTTTACCGATAGACATCTAATACCATCACTAAATTCCATTGCTAAATTTGCCGAGATGATTTCCCCCCATATTTAGTGATGGATGTTAGTACCGTCGCTAAACAAAAATTTTCCCGTCAACTTTACCAATAAAAATGAACTTTTATAGGTAATTTGTAACGGTATATTTTTCTGTCGATAATTTTTCATCGCTAATTCTTGCTTTTCTTGCAGTACATAATTTGCTAACCTATAGTTTTTGTCACGGCCCTGTACTTGGGCTTTACCCTTAGATTGGGCACACTTAATAGTCTGCTTGATCTGCGGCATCATTAAGAATGAGAGTGTGCAAGAGTTGTGAGAATAAAGCAGTTCAGTCTAAAGCTGCCTTCTTTACCAACAGGCATCATATACCATTGCTAAATTCCATTGCTAAATTTGTCGGGATGATTTCCCTCCGTATTTAGCCATGGATGTTAGTACCGTAGCTAAACGAAAATTTTCCCATCAACTTTACCAACGAAAATCAATTTTTCATTGATAATTTGTAACTGTATATTTTTTGTCGGCAATTTTCAGTCACTAAAGCTGCCTTCTCTTCTAACAGAAATCTTATACCATTGTTAAATTCGATTTTTGAATTTGCCGGGTTGATTTCCAATAATATTTAGTGAAGGATGTTACTACCGTCGCTAAACGTAAACATTCCCATCAACTTTACTAACAGAAATGGACTTTCGGTCTGTAATTTGCAACGGTATATTTTTCGTCAGTAACTTTTTTGTCGGTAATCCTTATTTTTCTTATAGTGCATAATCTACTAACCTATCGTTTTTGCCGAGGCCCAATATTTAGGCTTTACCCTCAGATTGGGTGCACTTAACTTTCTGCTTGATTTGTGGCGCCATTAAGAATGAGAGTGTACAAGAGTTGTGAGATTAAAGGAGTTGAGTGTAAAGCTGCCTTCCTTACAGACGGACATCCTATATCATCGCTAAATTTCGTCGCTGAATTTATTGGGATGATTCCCGTCCATATTTAGTAACTGATCTTAGAACAATCGCTAAATGAAAAATTTCCCTTCAACTTTACCAACTAAAACGGACTTTCCATCAGTAATTTGCAACGGTATATTTTCCGTCGGTAATTTTCCACCGCTAATTCTTAGTTTTCTTGTAGTGCATAATCTGCTAACCAATCATTTTTGCCACAACCCAATACTTTGACTTTACCCTCGGATTAGGTGCACTTAACAGTTTGCTTGATATGTGGCACCATTAAGAGGGAGAGTGTGGAAGAGTTGTGAGATTAAAGGAGTCGAGTCTAAAGCCGCCTTCTTTATCGACGGACTTCTTGTACCATCACTAAATTTGCCGGGATGATTTCCCTCTATATTTAACGACGGATGTTAGTATCTTCACTAAACAAAAGTTTTCCCATCAACTCTATGAATGAAAATCAATTTTTTGTGATTAATTTGTAACGGTATATTTTTTGTTGATAATTTTTTGTCACTAAAGTCGCCTTGTTTATCGACGAACATCTTACACCATCGCTAAATTCCATTGTTGAATTTACCGGGATGATTTGCGTCCATATTAAGTGACGGATGTTAGTACTGTCACTAAATGAAAATTTTCCCATTAATTTTACCAACGGAAATGGACTTTTCATCGGTAATTTGCAACGTTATATTTTCCATCGGTTGTTTTTCGTTGCTAATTCTTGCTTTTCTTGTACTGCATAATCTGCTAACCTATCATTTTTGCCACGACCCATTACTTGGGATTTACCCTCAAATTGGGTGCATTTAGTAGTCTGCTTGATCTGTGGCACCATTAAGAATGAGAGTGTGAAAGAGTTGTGAGATTAAAGGGGTTGAGTCAAAAGCTGCCTTCATTACCAACGGACACATTATACCATCGCAAAATTCCATCACTAAATTTGTCGAGATGATTTCCCTTCATATTTAGTGATGGATCTTAGTACCGTCGCTGAATGAAAATTTTTCCATCAACTTTACTAACAAAAATCGATTTTCCACCGATAATTTGTAACGGTACAATTTTCGTCGGTAATTTTCTGTCACTAAAGCCTCCTTCTTTACCAAGAAAAATCTTATACAATCGCAAAATTTGCTAGGATGATTTCCATCCATTTTTAGTGATGAATGTTAGTACCCTCACTAGACCTTTCGTCAACTTTACCAACAGAAATGGACCTTTCATCGGTAACTTCCAATGGTATATTTTCTGTCAGTAATTTTCCATCGCTAATTCCTGCTTTTCTTGTAGAGCATAATCTACTATCCTATCATTTTTTCCATGGCCTAATACTTGGGCTTTACCCTCGGATTCGGTGCACTTAACAGTATGCTTGATCTGTGGCACCATTAAGAATGAGAGTGTGCAAGAGTTGTGAGATTAAAGGAGTTGAGTCTAAAGCCGCCTTCCATACCGACGGACATCATATACCTTCGCTAAATTTTTCGTGATGATTTCCCTCCATATTTAGTGAGGGATGTTAGTACCGTCGCTAAACAAAAAATTTCCCATCAACTTTACCAACGGAAATCAATTTTCCAATGGTAATTTGTAATGGTATAACTTTCGTTGATAATTTTCAGTCACTAAAGCCGCCTTCTTTACCAACAGATATCTTATACCATCACTAAATTTCCTGGGATGATTTTTGTCCATATTTAGTGACGGATGATAGTACTATAGCTAAAGGAAAAATTTCTTGTCAACTTTACCAATACAAATGAACTTTTCGTCGATAATTTGCAATGGTATATTTCCATCAGTAATTTTCCGTCGCTAATTCTTGGTTTTCTTGTAGAGCATAATTTTTTATCCCATCGTTTTTGCCATGGCTTAATACTTGGGCTTTACCCTCAGATTCGGTGCACTTAACAATATGCTTGATCTGTGGCACCATTAAGAATCAGAGTGTGCAAGAGTTGTGAGATTAAAGGAGTTGAGTATAAAGTCGCCTTCTTTACCGACAAATCTTATACCATCGCTAATTCTTGGTTTTCTTGTAGTGCATAATCTGCTAACCTGTCATTTTTGCCATGGCCCAATACTTGGGCTTTGGACTTAGATTGGGTGCACTTAACAAATTGCTTGATCTGTGGCACCGTAAAGAATAAGAGGGTGCAAGACTTGTGAGATTAAAGGAGTTGACTCTAAAGCCGCCTTCTTTACCAGCGCTAAATTCCATCGCTAAATTTGCCAGGATGATTTACCTCCGTATTTAGTGACGAATGCTAGTATCGTCGCTAAACGAAAAATTTCCCAACAACTTCACCAACAGAAATCCATTTTCTGTCGAGAATTTGTAACGGTATATTTTTCGTTGCTAATTTTCCGTAACTAAAGCTGCCTTCTTTACCGACAGACATCTTATACCATCGCTGAATTTGCAAGGATGATTTTTGTCCATATTTTGTGACGGATGTTAGTACCGTCGTAAAAGGAAAAATTTTCCGTCAAATTTACCAACATAAATGGACTTTTCGTCGGTAATTCACAAAGGTATATTTTCCATCAGTAATTTTCGTTCACTAATTCCTACTTTTCTTGTAGTGCATAATCTGCTAACCTATCTTTTTTGCCACAACCCAATACTTGGGCTTTACCCTCGGATTGGGTGCAGTTAAGAGTCTACTTGATCTGTGGCACCATTAAGAATGAGAGTGTGCAAGAGTTGTGAGATTAAAGTAGATGAGTCTAAAGACGCCTTCTTTACCGACGAAGATCTTGTACCATCGCTAAATTTTTCGGGATGATTTCTCTCTATATTTAGCGACGGATATTAGTACCGTCGCTAAACGAAAATTGTCCCATCAACTTTGCCAGCGAAAATCGATTTTTCGTTTGTAATTTGTAAAGCTATATTTTTCATCAATAATTTTCGGTCACTAAAGCCCCCTTCTTTATCGACGGACATCTTATACCACTGCTAAGTTTACCAGGATGATTTTTTCCATATTTAGTGATGGATATTAATACTGTCGCTAAACAAAAAATTTTCCCATCAACTTTACTAACAAAAATGGACTTTCTGTCAGTAATTAGTAATGGTATATTTTTTGTCGGTAATTTTTCGTCACTAATTCTTGCTTTTCCTATATTGCATAATTTCCTAACTTATCGTTTTTTCCACGGCCCATTAAAAATGAGAGTGTGTAAGAGTTGTGAGATTAAAGGGGTTAAGTCTAAAGCCACCTTCTTTACCGACGGACATCTTATACCATCGCTAAATTCCATCACTAAATTTGCCGGGATGATTTCCCTCCATATTTAGTGACGAACATTAGTACCATCACTAAACGAAAATTTTCTCGTTAACTTTACCGATGCAAATGGACTTTTCGTCGGTAATTTGGAATGGTATACTTTCCAATGGTAATTTTTTGTCGTTAATTCTTGCTTTTCTTGTGAGGCATAATCTGCTAACCTATCTTTTTTGCCACAGCCCAATACTTGGGCTCTACCCTTGGATTGGGTGCACTTAATAGTTTTCTTGATCTGTCGCACCATTAAGAATGAGTGTGCAAGAGTTGTGAGATTAAAGGAGTTGAGTCTAAAGCCGCCTTCTTTACCGACGGGCATCTTATACCATCTCTAAATTCCATCGCCAAACTTGCCGGGACGATTTCAGTCCATATTTAGTGACACATGTTAGTACCGTCACTAAACAAAAATTTTCCCGTCAACTTTACCAACGGGGATAGACTTTCAGTCGGTAATTTGCAATAGTATATTTTTCGTTAGTAATTTTCCGTCGCTAATTCTTGCTTTTCTACTAGTGCATAATCAGCTAATCTATCGTTGTTGCGACAGCCCAATACTTTGGTTTTACCTTCAGATTGGGTGCACTTAACAGTCTGCTTGATCTATGGCACCATTAAGAATGAGAGTGTGCAAGAGTTGTGAGATTAAAGGAGTT
>JAOSBN010114260.1:0-10549 GCA_027563595.1 Erythroxylum suave
TGCATAACAATTATTCCAGAGATTTTATCTTTATGATTAATAATTAAATAATTAAAAATACTCAAAGATAAAGAATGTCTTCTTATTAAACAAAACAAATTTTATACAATTAAAAGTACAACCAAAATTGGCTGCAAAGGCATACACCAACAACATGATGATTGTAGGCTTAGTTGCTTTAAGTGAGTGGAAATAGAGTCGTAAAATTAGCCACTCATTATAATGCTTATATTTTATACCTATTTTTACGAGCATTTTTCTTTTCCGATGGATATGTGGTTTTTACAAGAATTGAATAACGAAAAATATTTATAGCTTATTTTACTGATTACTAATAGGGAATTTTATTATAAATTTTAATAAGACAAAATCTTTTATTTGATAAAATTAACCGTTAATAATTTACTATGTAGTTGAATCCTCGAATAAAGTCAGCTGCTGCATTAACTGCTGCCTCCTAAAATTGTTATGGTTCATGTTTTAAATTCATGGACCCTTAACTCTTCTCAGGAAATTTCAGCCCACCCTATCATTGGTGGCGGTAGTATCGCGATTGCCAAGGATTCAGTGAGCCACAAAAGGTTCTCAAGTTATTGAGAATTATTTCTAGCCTCTCCAAGCTGATCAATGGTTTTTTCCTTGAAATACGTCCCCATTGTTGATTGCCTTCATGCCATCCGTCATTTATAGGAATCTCTCTAAGTAGCCAGTTCAGTTGTCAGTTCTAGATATCCTTGAATTGACGACTTCTTTGTTCACGAGTACTCCTACAAATAAAAGGAGTAAAGGAGACATAATTTTCACGTGAATATCACTTTTTCTAAATATTTTATTGTTTACAATTACTTATAGAATATTACATAATATGAAAAATGTTAAGATATATGTTAAGATTGGGCATTATTTGTTGATAAGGCAAACACACGGAACAGAGGGGGTGCATTGTGTGAAAAAATTTTAAGGAACTTTCAAATCAATAAGATCCTACTTGAACAAATTAAATTTATAAGTAGAAGGGGCTTATAAACTTTCAAAAGGATCTTGTTAAAGTTGAAAAAGAGAGGAGCCTACAAATTTAAAATGAGCCTATTAATGCTCAAAATGAAAGGAGCGTATTAATCGATAGGAGCTTGCTAGCGCTAAAAAAGAAAGGAGTTTGTTAATCGATAGGAGTCTGCTAACGAAAGAAACCTCTTGCGATATAAAAATAGAAGGAGTATATTATAAAACTGAAGGAGTCTCTTGAAAACACAAACTTATAATGAAGAAATTTAAAAGTTAGGAAGAGAGAGAAAATGACATAGTAGACTTATGCTAGCTCGGCTTATAACAAAGCCTACGTCCAATCCCCAAGTATCCAACTTGAGTATTTTACTATAAAAACCAAGTTGTAATTTGACGAGCCTTTTTAAGCTTACAAGTATATATTTTTCATGGTTCTTCAACCTTTCACAGTAATAGTGTTTTGCTAGCCTCTTCAAGCTCTCAACAAAAAATGTATGAAAGATTTTACAGTCTCTCTTAATAGAGTTATTTCACTTTCTAAAACACAAAGAGTTTGAAATGAATTTCAAGAATATTGATGCTCTAAGATATTTCGTAAGTCTCTTGTCTACGTATCTTACAAATGCAATGGCTCTTCCTTAACTAGACATTTTCTTCAACTAGTCGTTGCTTAATCTAGGATATTCTCTCTGCTGAAATTTTCGATATTTAGACCTTAAGAAGAACATTCTACCAAGGCTTCCAGAGCTAATTATTCAAGTTAGTAAGATCATTCTAGATGTCATGTAACCATTTCTAAAATGGTAAGATTATAAAGAAGGTTCCTGCAAGAAAGAAAACAATTATTCCATGATTTTATTTTCTTTTGAGAAATATATCGATACCTATACAAGAAAATAAATCCAATTTAAAATTTGAAATATATACAGTTATTGTAACATTCCGTTCCTATAATAAGGGTTAGAGACTGGGAATTCCGTATATGAAAAATATTATTGAAATATTAGAAAATTGCATTTTATATTCATGCACGATTTTAGTATACACACACGTTAAATTGACCATTGCACACATCTCTATAATTTGTTCATGCACTCATTTGACATTTTTGGGTATAATTGACTTATAAATGCGATCAAAATGCAAATCGTGGATTATTTGTATTGAAAATTTATTTGGAGAATGTCATTATTATTTCGGGATTTTTAGTGAATTTTATGGAATTTCTAAAAATTTAGGGTATTTTTGGACTAGGAAAAATAAGAGACAAATAGCCTAATAACATTATGACATGTGGCAGCAAAAAAAAGTGATAAATGGCTTACATGCATGGTGACATGTGGCAATGAAATAGCAATCCACATAGATCATGTTTTGGTTAGGGAAAGAATAATGAAGTCGTTGTTCAACACCGAAAATTCTCTTACATGTTTTTCACCATCGAAAAGCTTGTTGACTAGGCTGCATGTGATTTTGAAGGGTTGGAGTAAAAACAAGTAAGTACTATATGGTTTTTCCGAGTTATACAATGAAATTAATATAGTGTTTAAATTGACATCAATTTACATGTATTTGGTGAATGAAGGATGAACATATGGGTATGTCATTTCTACATAATTAAGGGTCAAAATATCTTAAGATAGTACTAAAGTGAATTTTGAGCTTAAAAAATCAACGAAACCGTGTTTAGAAAGTATGCATAAATTCATGGTAGTGGATCAATATAGATACTCTGTCATGTTTTGTGAAAGATGTTTATGGTTTGGTTTTCACTTTATATGCGTGGATATTGGGTTGCTTGTATAAATGAGTTAAAAAGAGTTGAAAGATAAGGAAAAAGGATTAGGTGAAGTTGTGATATAGAGAGGATGTAAATATTAAGTGTTAATGAAAATGGGAATATTAAAAAAAAAAACATGCAGAGGCTATGGAAATTTGCACGAATAGTGTAAGAAATGGAACAAATGCAAAAACTAGAAATTGTGTGAATGCATATACAAATTTTTTATGTTTATATTGAATCTTGGATTTTTTATTTGTTTGAGTTGTGATGAGCTAAAATGGAAGTAGAAGGGTTGGTTTAAGTTTCATATATGTTAATTGAATAAGATAGAAGTGAGAAAATCTTTTTAAAAAAATGAAAGTGAAGAAACGCAAAAATGAAGAAGATGAAGGAATATGTGATGTTGTTGATATTTGGTTTTTGATCTGTTTTTGAATGTGTTGGGTTGAATGGGAGATGGAATGGTTAAATGAAAATGAGGATGTACATTAGAAATGGAGGAATTAAGAAATGAAAAGAATAAGAGAAGAAGGATGTGCAATCGAAAAAAGGAAAAAAATAACAGGTTGCAATCTTGCTATCGAAGTAAGAGGGAGCACAATCGCAACTCTGCTGTTGAATGAAGAAAGTCGTAATCGTGTTGAAAAAGGAGGGACTGTTTCGAACACCTTTCATTCTTTTGACCATAACTTCTTCTCCCGACCTCAAAATGACATGGGATTTAAACCAATATACTCGAAACACATTGTTCTATATCTTCACCAAAAATTATAACGATATGAAATCATTTGGAGGAGATTGAGTGATAAATTTAAGACAAAATTTATGAGGAGTTCTAGAATTTCATAACTGGAGTTTTTTTCACTGAACATGCTTCGGTATTTTGACAATATCTTGATCTGTATGTATCTAAATGGAATGATTATTAATTTTTATAAACTAGAGACATAGGAATACAAATTTTCTGAAGAAATATATTTAATTCTGTCTCTAAGAATTTCAAAATCTAGCCTAAATTTGAGTCTTGGCTTAGGCTATAACACTACCTCTAGACAGAAATTATGTCCTGTTGTTATTGAATAAACTGTATTGATATAGGCCAAATTAGACAAAAGTGTCTTCACAAAAGTTGTACTTTATTCTCTTAGTGTTCAATTGGTATAAATTTTGTAATTTTTGGATATTGGAATTGAGATATATGAGTTGTAAAACTTGACAGCATGATCATGCATTAGCTAAATTTCAAATATACTTAGTCTACAGTATTTTGAGCATAACTCATACAATAATGAACCAAATTGAATGATCTTAGAGTCATTAGGAACTTAAGAGATAGAAGAAAAATTTTCTAGAAGACAGGATGGCCAAATTATTTCATTTTCATGGTAAAATTGATCATGAACAGTAGACCCAAAGGTGTGTTTTAGGAAAAATATGGATTGATGAAATGAGTTACGAATTTTGATTTTAAGGGTTTTATTGAGGTATAAACCATAAGTATAAATGATACTTATGTGAGTTTGTAAAATATGAATGTTTACATGACGAGACTAATAGAACAATACCTGGGATTGTCATTGAGCATACATTATACATATTCCACATACTCATTTGTGCATAAAAGAATACTTATAATTGTACAATTATAATGTGCATGTAATGTGCGTATTGCATAATTTTGATGTGCAGGATATATAAATGTCCACATTCAAAGGTTTTGAGATCTTAGAAGCAATTGCTAATCTGGAGCGTATTGTGAGTAGACCTAGATGGTCTCATTTCATTGTTTGTTCTGATTTGAATCATCTATGAATGTGATTTGATTGTTGAATTCGGGACACTGAAGGTCTGAGACTTGTGATGCATGAATGCAATATTGAAGTGTTACTTGAATGTGATCATGAAAAACTAAGTGCTTCTAAATGTGATCTCTGAATGTCGGACTAAGGTCCAAAGATCAATGTGAATATGATTGATTGAGAATGTGAAGCATTCCAATACATGAATGCATGAAAGATAAAGGCAGTTGCGACCAGAGTCGTCGGTATAAAAAGCTTAAAACTCAGGCTGTGATAAGAGCCTTAGGCTTGGTTGTGAATGTACCCAGTATCTACTAAGGGATATGGGCTAGATAAAAAAGGCACTCGGTCACAACAAACATAATAAATGAAAGTGAGTCTCATATGCACTACATATGCCTGATATGAATGATTATAATGGTTTGAATAATTTCTGAATGTGATATATGTTGGATGTAAAATGTAAAATGATTGATCAAGTGTATGTTATTCAATATGATAAATTGAAGATATGAGGTGAACCGCATGATTATATGAGCTGTATGATTCAATATGATAAATTGAAGATATGAGGTGAACCGCATGATTATATGAGCTGTATGCTTATGTGATTGAGTGAACCATCGAGGATGGTCACTCACTGAGTTTGTAAAACTCACTCAAAATTTGGAATATTTTTTAGGCTCAAAAGAGTTACCTCATTAGGCAAACGGGAGTATAGCCATTGGATTCAAGTAAGAGATAGAGGTCGGGATTAGTTCGTATCTGCATTTGTATTTTCTTTTTTTTTATCAATTTATGTATTATACGATTTCTATACAATATTCTGTATGTAATAACTTTTGAAATTGGAAATGTTTTGAATGATAGTGATCAAAGTGTAATAAAAAAATTGTGATTTCGATGTTTATGAAATAAAAGTATGGGCCTGAATTTGATTATTGATTTCTGCACATGCGAGTGAAATTTTTTAAAAAATTTGTACTAAGTTTCGAGTGTTCGACTAATTGATTGTTCTAACATGCCACCCTCGTGGGGTATGCACTGGGATATCATTCAAGATTTTGGGTACGTGTCCTGCAAGAGTGGGGTGCTACAGTTATCATCAAAATTGTTAATAATAAACCTTGAGCTAACATTTGTAATTGGACATCTTTGGTTATTTAAGGAATATCATTATGATGAGTAATCTACCTTGAGTAGGATTCTTGAAGATAGAATTTAATTGGGATAAAATCACTATGTCTTGATGAAAATAATATGCAGTTTTTGGTAATTTTAGGACTATCTTTGACAACCTATTTTGGTAATTCTATTTATCTAAGGTAGCTGGATTTTTGTTGATCTGTTCCGTCTTTGGCCGCTTCATTCCATGTGCAATTACGTAAATTTCTAGACTATTGAGAGGTTGTTTTGTGTTCCAAAAAAAACCTATATATGGTGACCTGGCAGCAATATTTTTAGGAACTTTAAGCTATCTTAATAGCTATTTTTTGGGGATCTTATCTAGATTGGGCAGTTGCATTTTCTCCAAGTCTATGAGATTTTTTTGGGCTGTTTAATTAGTGTGTTTTGGGTGAAAACATCCAGTAGTTTTCATGTGATTATCGCTCTTTTATTTATGACATTTCATTTATGAAACATTTGTTTGTTTGTCGAGTTTTCATGGTTGCTAGCATGGGATGCTTTGGTGACAATATCAAAGATTCACAGCAAATTTCTTAGTGGACAACTATTCATACTTTCACTGATGAAGCTGCATATTTAAGGGAATTGTTTTCTATCTCAAGTGTTATCGTTGTTTATATCTTTATTATTTCAATCACTTGAGTTGTTCAATTATCATCTTTATTGTTAAACATTATGAAAATCATCTATTGGGTTAGCACAAGGTAGTCGTGATTTTAGGAGTGAAATTCTTTCATGAGGTGTGAGAACAAGTGGGTAATGTTAAGGGTTGAGTAATGTCGGCTCAATAAAGCCTTGTATAAAACTATTGTTTTTGGTGAAAGTGATTAAGAAGGGTGAGGGCTCCATAGACTTAAGCAAAGTGTGTCGAATTGTGTTATCGAATCTTAAGTGATAATTTCTTTATTTCATGTTTAAGTTTTATGTTTTCAATTGTGCTGAAAATTAATAGCTGCTAACAAAATTGCTTTATATCAAGCAACTAATAGATACAATTCAAAGCAACCACAACTGAACCAGATTTTTGCAAAACTATATCCTTCAGGATTTTTCGATTGGTATTAGAGCTTAGGTTACCGAATCAGAACTTGGTGCATCAAGTTGGTACAGATTCGTGTTTGGTAATTATGGCTACAAGAGAAGAGACATCAATCACTAAGCCACCGTTACTAGATGATTCCAATTATCCTATACAGAAATTATAGATGAGAGTATTCATTCAGGCACAAGGAAAAAAAAACGTGGAACTCGATTTTAAATGGTTGGACACAACTAATGACGACTGATGAAAGGGGAGAAGCAATACTTAAAGATCCATCTGAATAGATAAAGAATGAAGAAGAGACAGAGCGCTTGGAAATTCTCAAGCCATGTACGTCATCTTTAATGCAATTGATAAAGATTGCTTTCCCATGATATCAGCCTGTGAATCAGCAAAAGAGGCGTGAGATACTCTGCAAACAATACATGAGGGATCAAAATCTGTGATAGCCTCGAAACGAAAATGAAAATATCAGAGACTTCCATGAGAGATTGACATTGCAAACCAAGCACATCAACTTGGGAAAAAAATATTTAAATATGAAACTTGTCAAGAAGAAATTAAGATCATGCCTCCAGGATTCATATCGAAAATTGCAGCCATCGAAGAAGCTTGTGATAAATGAATTATCTTTGGATAAGGTAAATAGGACTCTTACAATCTTTGAGATGAATTTGATGAAAGATTAGTGTGAGAAAAACAAAGGTTTGGCATTGTAAGTTGAGGTTGGTAAAGTTGTGAATCATTTAGGAGATGAATCCAATAAGAATGAAGATATGATGTTATTGACAAGAAATTTCAGCAAGTGGTTAAAGTATTTGAAGAAAGATAAACTCAAGTTTAGGTAGAACGGTGGGAGCTCATCAAATAATAATTTCAAACAACAAGCTGAAACTCAAAAGGGTGAAAGAAAGGTGAAGAAAATTCAATGTCATGAATGTCAAGGCTTCGGACATGTGTAAGTAGAATATTCTAACACTTTGAAGAAGAGAAAAGGGAAGTATTAGATGAGCATTTCAAGTGAGAATGCATCTGAAAGTGAATATGGTAGTGAAGAGGAATTTGTGAGTAATCATGCAATGTTAGTTGTTTTAACTACAGAAGTCTAGTTGTTTGCTTAACAATAACCAGAGAAGAAACTAATGGGAAAATGTAGATGAATCAATCTAAAACTCTAGGGAAAATGTGGATGACTCAATCCAAAATTCTAGTTTGGATTATGATAGTGGTGAAAGTCATTTAGAATACAATTGTAATGCTTATGAGTTAATGTATGCAAAATGTATGCAAACGTGTAAGAAGAATGAGTAGCTAAACAAGGAAAATTCTACTATGAAGAATATCATTCGAGATCTAGAGAAGAAGTTGTTATTTACAATAGATGATGAACTTGATAAAACAAAGTTGAAGCTGGTTAATACAGAAAAAGGAATAAGGATGTTAAATGGAGGTACCGAAAAGCTATCACAAATGTTGGAAATTGATAAGATCAAAGGAGACTTTCAAGGTGTTAGTTATAAGGGGAATGTTCTAAGCTGAATAATGGGCAAAGTGGTGAAGCTAAATTTATTAAAGGAGAAACTTCAAAGAGGAACTGAAAATTTGTTCATATATTTCACTTTTTTGGGGTAAACAAACACATAAGATCAAGTTGTTACAAGTTATTACAAATGATATTTCAAATAGCTCAAAAATCGAAAATCTAGACATTCTTCATTAAATTTCTAGGAGTAGCTCTCGTTACTAAAAGATACTTAGGTTAGAAATGGTCAATTACAAGCACTTTTAACTCTTAAATCCATATTGGCTACTTCGCATAATGGTCAGTATTTTGACAATGGGTGTTCATGTCATATGACAAGTTAAAGAAGCTAGTTGATGGATTATCCAACTTGTATAGATGGCCATGTTACTTTTTGTGTGGATTGATTCTCACACTTCAAAAATGTGCTTCATGTTGATGGTTTAAATACCAACTTGGTAAGTATTAGTCAACTTTGTGATGATAGGCTATTAGTTAAATTTACCAGTGATGGATGCAAGGTGTTGAACAAACAAGGATAGTGTTTAGTAAGTGGTAGGAGATTGGCAGATAATTGCTACATGTTGCAGGCTATTACTTCTTGCAATTTGGCTGCATATGATGATATGTCTCTATGGCATCAAAAGATTAATAATTTGGTAAAAGAAAACCTTTAAAATCAAACTCACAAATCAAAATAGAGACGCAATGAAGCTAAAATAAAAAACTATCAAAACTTACCGTTGTTGTTGGAAAAGAAACTGGTAAAAGAAAGGACCAGTTGGTTGCTTCTGAGGGAGAAACCAAACAAACATCTGATGACATAGTTAATGTGACGAGGAATAAGGTTAGGTTTGAATTCCTTCGAGGTGCACTAGGTTTGTATACTTTACATTTTTAAAGTATATTGATGTTGTTTATTAAGAAAACAAAAAAAAGTAGGAATCAAAGGAGTTAATGTCTAAATTTTTGAGCTTTTGATTTATAGGTTGACTTTTCCTTACTTGTTAAATAGTATATTTGATATGAAAATAAGGCTCTACTTAATGATTTAAGAGTTGTACTTCTAGATTTTGATTCACAGAGTTATGTTGAGAAAATGTTGATACTTGGTTAAAGACCTATAGGAAAATTCGAGTTTTCTATGATTTGGTTCTTTGAAGTTTAAACTTGGTTTCTCTCCATATCCTAGGTTGTATGAGTTTAGACAATATACTCTCACTAGAAGCATTTTCTTAGTTAGGAGAATGTGTTGCTACAATTCTTATGTATCATCTTTAGAAGACCAAAAGATTTTGGTAGAGGTGCATTTTCACTTGCAGCTACTGTAATGGGTAATATGATTCAATATCCTACGTGTTTTCTAGTTTTAGATGCAAGTGTTCTTCCATTTGCTTTCTTAAATGCCATAATGGATGGCAGCTTTTGCTCTCTATATAAGCAATAATGTGCATTCCTCAATGTTTCAATGCTTTGTGGTTAAAGAACAATGGTGATAGGTAGTTAATTGATTATGAAATTATTCCATAACATTTAGCAATTATTGACATGAAATTGCTTAAGATACTCGCTTTGACTCATATGTGATTTTAGGTACAAGTGAGTTGAAGCTCAATATTTTAGCCATTTTCTGAATATTAATTTTTACTTGTTTTCATGGAGCAAAAAGAAGAAAATTAAAAGAAGAAAAATGCAAAGAAAGTGAGCTGTATGGATTATACATGGAAATTATCTTCAACATGAAATCAATGTCTTACATGCATGTAAGACATTAATTTAATTAATCTCATAAATGTTGGATAAAATAAAGATGGACAGCTGGAAAAAGAGACAAAAATGACAAAACAAGATGAAGAAAATGCAGCAAATGGCCAGGAGACAAAATGCAAGGCATGCAGCAGTCCATGACCAACACGGTTGTGCAGGAGGACAACAGAAAAACAAAATATGAAAAATTTTTGTGTGTCTGGAGACATCTCACGGAAACACATTCAACGTTTGCATTTCAAGCAGACAATGTCTGTGAAATGCAGACGTTACACAGACATTGGGTGTGTTTTGCTCAAAATGCATAGAAGACTTCAGTGAGGGTTAAATAAGACGTGTACAGTAGCTTGTGTAACATCCCACCCTCTACAGGAAGGGTAGAATGGTAATTTGACTTAGGATGAGAGTGATTGGGTTTAAATAGGATTGTTCATGCATACTGG